>VDFB02293845.1:0-34398 GCA_007258455.2 Sequoia sempervirens | reverse complement strand
AGAGGTTTTTTAGATACTTGCTATTTTTAGTAAGTCATTAGGCGGAAGCTGCTATTTTGGGCAAGGCACCTGGTTCAACTGGTCAGCTCAGAACCGACCCAATTCATCAGTTTGATGGTCAGATGGAAAAATAACGGAGTATTTAATGATTATTAAATAATTGATATTTTGACTTTATATTATAAAGTCACTTTATTAATATATTTAAATATTAATAATTAATGGCATATTATAAAGTATTTTTAATGGGACGCCATTTATTTATTATTTTTCTCCTAAGTCAAAAAGGACGAATTTAATCATTTATTAAATGATTATAAAAAAAAGAAGCTTGGGTCGAATTTTTGAAAGGGGTTTATATATTCACTACCAAAGACAAATCGAACTCTTATGTTATGATTATTCAATTTGTCTTATTTTGCTCTGAGCATTGGAGTTTGCAAAACCTAGGGTTTCAGCAAACAATTGATTTTGGAGAACATTCCCTCTTCAAGATCTGGCATACTGAAACTGTGAAATACCAGTTCAAGATTGTCGTTCTTGGTGACTTCATACAGAGGTTGCAGTTGAGCTTACAGGATCGATTCAAGAAGGTTTTATCAAAGGTTATTCATCAGTGGACTGGGGCGACTTTTCAGAGATCATTTACCAGAGATCTGGCACTTCATTCATCAAGGCCGTACCATATTTAAGGCTGCTGCTAGGCCGTACCTTTTTGTACCAGCAAGGCCGTACCTTCTTCCACAGGAGATTACGCCTTTGTTTCTCAGCTTCTATTCACTGGATCTTGTGCGCCTAGGGTATTTAGAGCTTCTGCATCGCTTTTAGAGTCTGGAGATTAATCTTTTCATTCAGCCATACCATTCTTCATTGTTTTCTGGCGCCTACAAGTCTTCAGGTTCTTTTTCAAATAAAAATATTGTTTTGTTCTTCTGAGATCGATTTCATTTATTAGATGAGTTCTGGAAAGCAATAAATGTATGCGCCTTCATCTTCTGAGCAATATTGTTGCATATTCATTGTCTTTTAATTTATTATGAATTTTTTTAGAAGATTTAAGAGCAAAATCGCAATTTCTTATTTAATGCAAAAAACCATCAAAAACACAAAACAGTCAAAAATCAGTATTTGTAGTTAGGGTTTGGGGTTGAGAGACACCTGGTCTCTTACAAAATTGGGTCGAGATCAGTATGATGTGAACAGATACCACTGCATTTCTAGTCTAGCACCTTCAGCTACCTGTGCAAACGAACAATATTCTTCCATTTTCCCAATAAAGAATGGGAAAGTGACGGCTACTTTCTACTTTGGCCTTTGGATGTTTTGAAAAGTCTCCAATTGCCTAAGAACCTCTAGTAAGATCATCCTGTGGGTGGGGTAGACGGGAAGCTTGAACGAATTCCCAGTGAATCCCTAGATTCGAATATAAGTGAATTTAGGAAACTGGATGTACCAGGATCCATATTTACCGATAAGGCTCTTTGCTTCATGTGTCAGCCTCTGATGGGTTCCCCCTTGTAGTATCCTCGTGATGAACATCAAGAATGCACCGTGCGCTCTTATGAAATGGGACTTGGCAGACAGTTGCAATTGAGGATAACATTCATACACTTTGAATTGATTTTCTCCATTTCCAACAACACCTTTGCATATCAATCCAGGATATTTATAGGCTCTGGCCAATAGATAAATGACGTAGGAACTCATATGAAATGACTTAGTCCTTTCAAGGTTGATTAATTGCTCATGGATGTTATCACTGATCATTCTTGACCAGTTAAACATTCTATCCATAGAGCTCGATTTTTCTCTAAGTGTTTGGGAATAATTAAAGGTTTATCATGTGATTTTTATTTTATTTTTAATTTTCTCAACCTTTAATTTTATTTTTTATTTTTTATTTTACCCATGCTTTCTTTTAATTTGGCAATTTTTTCCATGGGTTTTTCTTTTCTTTCTCCATCATGGCGGATTTTCTTGTTGATTTCCCAATCATCTTCTAGGCGTTTCATGCCTTAGGCAAATTTTATTCATGTCTATTGGCAAAGTCGGACTTTCAAGCTTTGTTTCCACTCTTATCTCCTAGGCGCCTTATGACTTAGACATTTTCATCACATTTTGGGGCGGACTTTGAAGAACTTCTTCCACTTACTCTAGGCAGACTTTGAGAAAATCTTTCCATTTGTCTTATACTTAGCCAAAATTCCAACTTTTCTCCCTTACTAAGCTTGGGCGGACTTTCAAGAAGTCTTTCCACTTGTCCATACTTAGCTAAAATTCTAAGAAGACTCTCTTATCCCAAGCTAGGCGGACTTTGCCTTAGGCTGTGCTATCTTCCTTTAAGGGGGCGGACTTTGGAGAAGTCTTGCCATTCTACCAAGGGCGGACTTCATAGAGACTTTGCCATTCCTATGTTAGGCTGGGCGGACTTGACATATCTCTATCCACTCCAAGGGCAGACTTTGAAGATTCCTTTCCACTTGTCAAGTTATATGGTGGGCGGACTTTCCATTGGTCTTGCCATGTCTCCTTCCACTGCTGGGCGGACTTTCCATCATCCTTTCCATGTGCAAGTCGGACTTTCCTTGGTCTCTTCTATTCCATTCAAGAGCTGGGTGGACTTTAGGAAGGCTTTTCCATATGCATCTTCAGCATGGGCGGACTTCTTGAACCTTCTGCCATTCTACGAAGGGCGGACTTCATAGAGACTTCAGTCCATTTCCCATGTTCTTGCCATGATCCTGGGCGAATTTCGTCAGACTTTCATCATCTCAGCCCAGAATCTTATGCTTTTTATTCGCCTTTTTATCTGATTTTTCATGTTTTTGCATTGATTTTTTGATCTGTTTTTCATTCTTTTCCAGATTTTCACCTTTTTTCATCAGATTTTTTATTGATTTTGCATTGCTTTTCATGCTTTTTATCTGATTTTTCCAGATTTTTGATCTAAAAGGCCTGCTTTTTGGTTTATTTTTTTATTTTCAGTGATTTTTGCATGCTTTTCAGTCTAAAGATGGAAACTTTGATTGGTGGGACCTTGGCACTTGCCAAAAATAGAAAGTTTCTAAAAATAGAAAAAGCGAAAAAGCAACTTTCTAAAAATAGTAAATTCCAGAATGGTCTAAAAGTGCCAAAAACGAAAAAAGCAAAAAGCAAAAAAACAAAATCCCTAAAAAGTAGGAAGTGTCATAATTGGTCAAAAGCACAGGCGATCCTCGTCTGTAGGGTATTCTGAACACTTCTACGACGTTTATGCGCAGTTTCAGGCTTGAAATTTCAACTTGGCTCGATTGATGACTCCAGACCTGACTTGAAACTCACAGAGCGAGATAGCTTATGAAATTGTAACTCAAAACTAAACCCTAAAAACAAACCGTCGAGGGTCCCCATTTGCAATGGGGCGATGTGTGAAATAGGTCACAACAAGAGGCATGTGAACAAACTGACTGATTTGTTGCCACCATGGGAGGACTTTTAAAGGTTGTCTAGTTGTGGTGCATCGAACCATTGTTAAATCTTTTAAGACCCTTAGGTGGTTAGCTGATGGTGTCCTCCATGCATTGAACAGAGAGAATTTTAAAAAGAAGCTAGTTGATTGGGTGCTAACAGATAGCCAAATACCTGCTAATGAATAATGATGATAATAATTGAAGGGATATGTTGGCCCCTTGCAGTAATTGAAGCCTGAAGATACTCCAAGAGAGATTTTGAAAAGCAGGTTAGGAATTTAATTGCTTATTGATATTGGACATCATGCTGGTTGGAGTGCAGTTTAGGAGAAATTTTCCTTTTATTTGCCTACGGTAGTAGAGGTACCTTTTAGAATTTTCTTTCAAACTATTGTATTGTCAACAACAGTATAGCTGTTAGGACTAACTGCAATTTGGAGAATTACAAAATACTTATACAGTACTTAACTTATGAAAAGACAGTAATTATTCTCACCATGATATATTTTTTTTAAATAATAGAAGCAAAACCAAAGAAAAAACGCAAAGTTGAGAGTGGCCCAGCCCTAGGCCACACTGGTTTAAACTAGCAGCACATTTTTTTTGTGAAAGTGTTATTTTCTCAAAAAAAGACACACCTAATTGAAAAACCCACAAGTTATTAATAACTCACAAGCTATTGAATAACCTGCAACTTTTTCCCAGGTTATTGCAAATAAACATCCACCATTGCCTATTTAGCCTGTATTTTTCATTAACCACAGTTTTTTCAGTTTTTCACTTTCAGTCCAGAATCAAACTGTTTCAGAATTCAGGTGAACAAAGGAATCTGCCAATCGAAGTTTTCAAAGGATGGTCGTCATTAGCAAATCAGGGCACACCTCAGTCATTCTTTTTTCTCTTTCTATTTTTATGTTAAATAATAAATTAGGGTAGTATTTAACAAATTCTATTTTTATGTCTTATGAAATATTTTTGTTTCTCTTTCTATGGTATTTGGCATGACTAATAATATGAAAAATATCTATATTATTAAAATATTTCATCTTTTTTAATTTGCCATAATTTTTCATTTTTTCCCCATTTTAAACCAGAATAATCAAATTCCATTTACACTTTCAGTCTGCCATATCACTACCATGTAAATGGAATGTCGCTACAGTTTTAATATTCTTAATATTGCTCAATCCTATTCTCTCCATGGACTATCTAGGAGTTCCAGTGACATGCTTGGGCACTTTACCACACTGAGAAACAAGACCCTCTGCAATTGAGAGTACTGATTCTTCTTTCTAACATATCCTCTCAAGCCACAGTTCTTTGCTTGGAGCTCCTAATCAGAATCTAATACCATGTTATTTTTTATGGACAATCTAAGAATTGAACCTAGCAACCCCATTAGTATGTTTAGGCACTCTGCCACTGGGCTACCAACCTCTTGGTGGTTCAAGGTGTAGATTGTTCTTTCAAATATCACACCTCAAGGCATAATTATTTGCTTGAAGCTCCTATTGTGGTTCTGATGCTATATTATTTTCCAAGAACCAACTAAGACTGAACCTAGGTTATCACATTAGCATGTTAGGGTACTCAAGGGCTGAAATACCATCTTCTTTGGGATCGAGAGTTCAGAGTCCTCTCCCATAGAGAAAATATATGGCAATTTTTACTCTCTTAAAATAATAAAGAATTGAATAGTAACTTAATTTCATTATTTGTAACCTTCACATAATAGCAACAATGCCATAATTATAGTGCAACTAGTTCAAATCAAGCCTAAGAAAAATTCAGCATGGTATGATTCGTTGCCTGTATTGATTGAAGTCAGCATTTATGGCTGCTATTGCTGCTTCTTTAAGTTCAGTTGGAGCTGGAAAGTCCGGGAAACCTACAAAACACCAAAATTAAAGATTATGTTCTAAATCACAGCTAAGATGGCTGCTATTGCTGCTTCTTTAAGGATTCTTTCCCAATTACCTCAAATACTAATTAAATTTCCAAGCTCGTGAGTAAACCCTTCCTTGTCAATTGCATTAAAACATTGCTGGTAAGAAGTAATAAGTACCTTCGGCGAGGTTGATGGCATTGCAACGCTGGGCAAGATGAGATAACTCCTGAATCGGCGAGGGTTTTAACGTTAATGCTCGCTTTGATAATTTCCTCTCCATTTTTCTTCTGCTTTTGGTTGCTATCTTCTGCTCTCTTCCACATATATTCTTCTGTAAATCTGTCCGTTGTGTTTGGTCTTATCCGCATTGGAATATCTTTAACTAAGCCACTCTTCAAGTTGATCAACCATTTACGGCAAATGCGCAAATAATAATTTGAAAAGCGGGAGATTTTTGAAAAAAACATCAATTCATTTGAATTCTTTTTAAATTCATTAAATTAAAAGCCCTTGAAAATCATTTAGTACTAAATAAAAAATAACAAGTGACGCGAGCGTGAAGTTCCTGCCCAGAGGTAAAAGGCATATAGCTAGGAGTTAGGAAAAATTTAGGAAGAGCAAATAGGAGTATAAATGTATTTTAATTTTGTAGGATGCGTGGGGAGCGTGTTCCATAGGGACATGTGAAATGGCAACACATGTATCATGTATACGTGGGGTTTTGTATATGGGGGTTTTGTATTTTTTCTATTAATTATTTATGACTAGTGCAATGTTTTTTTATTTAGAGAACCTGATGACTTGAAAATTTTATTAGTCATTTTAAATGGAACAAAGTTTTGGTGTAGAGATATTTGTAATTGAGTTATTTTAGGTTATCATATTACAAAATGCAAGTGCTAATAGGAACAGTAGTGTTAGATGGAAGATTAATAGGGGTAGCTCATTTGAGTATAAACTTTTGTATGATTAAGGAATGTTTTTATATTAAATGTAGTGTGAAGATTAGTACTATATAAAGGTATTGATTTTTTTATAACTAAGATTTAAATCTGTGAATGTAAAATGATAAGATATTTTTGTGTATAGAACAATGTCATTATATTACAGTGAATTGTTAGATTAGTGACAAGAAAGGTATTGATTTTATTATAAATAAAATTTTAATATTGTTTATGTAATATGAGTAAAAAATTGTGTTTATATAATAAACAATAAGTAATTTGCAAAATTATATATAAAGCTATTGATTTTTTTATAACTAAGATTTAAATCTTGTGAATGTAAAATGATAAGATATTTTTTGTGTATAGAACAATGTCATTATATTACAGTGAATTGTTAGATTAGTGACAAGAAAGGTATTGATTTTATTATAAATAAGATTTTAATATTGTTTATGTAATATGAATAAAAAATTGTGTTTATATAATAAACAATAAGTAATTTGTAAAATTATAATAAAGAAGCTTAGTACCTAAGATTAGATTTGTGTAACTATAACATAAAATGTAATAGTTTAACTTTTGAAAATGTAATAAGTGTAAAAAAATTTATGATAAATTCTTAGATGAAACTGTACAAAGGTATTGATTTTATTGCAAACTAGATTTGAATGTTGCTAATGAAATACGAATGATTATTTTTATGTGTATATATTTTGGAAAAAAAATAATTAGATAAGATATAAAGAATTTTATATTGGTAAGATAAAATGCAAATACAATAATACAATGAACATGTATGTAGCACTTTGCGTAGAAACAATAAATTATTATAATAATGTATAGTAAAATATTGTTACAATGTTCATAGCAATGGTTGAAGCATAAATTGTACATGGAGGCATATAGACATTTAGCGATGTGCATAGGATGGACAAAATAGTGAAAAGCGTTGTCGGCACCTGAGCAAGCCTGAAAGCGTGATGAGACTGAAATTGCATTTGCAGTATTTAATGAAAGAAAACAAGATAAATAAACGAGTTAGTATGAATGCATATATGGAATGAAAGCATTAAAATATGGATCCTCGTAAAGACATTTGCATGCACGAATGTGTACATGTGTCCATTTAACCTAGTATGTTAAGAAGAATCTATATATGCCTGCGTCCATAAAGCTAGAAATGTTAGAAACAAGTAACAGCTTGTACAAGAAGTAGAAAAACATTATAGATTGAAACAAATGAGCAATACATTAGTAAACAAGAATGTATAAATGGCTATGTGAAGAAAGCTAGGAAAATGTCTAAAACAATTTGCATTTGACAGATATAAAAAAGAACATTTATGATCGGAACAAAAGAATCATACATTATTGTTTTTTGACCAAGTGTATTAAGGATATCGAACTATGCACTTGAATGCATGGATATATGTAAATATTTATGAAAAATGACTATACATTTTAGCCTCCAAGAAACCTTGATAGTTATTTTGAATACAACTCTATGTTGTCATAGTTATTTTGAAAGCCCTCAGTGTTAAATTGCATAACCTTGATTTTTTTTGAATTTTTCCTTTGGTATGGTGTGAATTTTGTTCTAATGGATGAAGGTATATTTGAGCTATAGATAGATAAAGATATGTAAGAGTGGTAAAGAAAAATGAGTGATGTAAGTGCAACAAAGAGAAGGAATTGACAGAATGATGTAATGCGAGTAAGGTATATGAATCCCATATAAAAAAATTGAATGAGTGAGTTGGATTGAGAAGAAAAAAGGAATGCAAGACATTGATGTGATGCAAGAGAAGTGTATAAATGTATTTTGAAATGTATTTGATTTAAGAAGAAATAATGTCCATAGGTGGAAATGGAAATGAGTGGATTTGATAGTGTGTGAAGTGAACTTTTGTTCCAAGCAAGGGTGGAAGAATGTGTATTTTGTTATTGGTTATGCTTTTTTAAAATCATCATAGGGCTGAATGTCTCAATACAAATACAAAAGAAATACTAGTGTCTCATTTCTCACTCTCCTTTGGACTAAACAAAGTTCCAAGATCCTTGAGCTTCCTCGAAATGTGACAAGAGATGAATAGATATAAAAATATAATGATATTTAAGGAGGCAAGCATGAAAAGAGAAATACCAATGAACATTAGCACCTTTACATGGGTGCATGTGCACATTTCCAGAAACTTATTTGCTTTATGACCTTATCAACGAAGCAAAAATGTATTATTATTTTGTTTGAAGTTTTGAATGCAAAAAATCTTACACATTTGTAACAATGCTTGAGGCATACATGTATAGATGTATGCATGTGCACAGAATGGAAAGAGTATAAAGCATACATGACATGTGAGCAAGAAATTTGAATGGAAAACAGTAAACTGAAGTAGAAATACAAATCTGTGAAAGCATAGTGATGCTCAAGTAGCATTTAAAGTAGGAAGCGAAAGGAAAACAAGGAAAACAAATTATATACCAGCAAAGCATATATGAAAGGAATGCATAAATATATGGATCCATGTGAACATTTGGACATGGAAAAAGGTATAGATGTGTCCATGTAATTTGGTACAGGAAGCACAATCTATAAATGCATGTGTAACCTGTTGAAATTGCTGTATAAACTTTAAAGAAAATGCATTTTCTCTTCTATTTACTTTGATTGCACATCTTAAATGGAACTTGGGTTTGGCATTGTTGCAATGCATTTGGATACTTTGATTGTAAAGTAATAGTTTAGATCATTTTAAGTGTTATTGATTCAAATCTGTCCTTGAAACACGAAGGATTCATGTGAGTCTTGTAGGCAATGCACAACTGTCATATAGAGAGAGCTTTGGAACCAATGAGCTGTTATCAAGGATAGAGGAATACTGTTAAATATTGTGGTTATTGTCGTCATAGGCAGACATGGAAAATATGGAAACATATAGAAAGCAAGTTAATTCTTCAATAATCCCATGAAACATAGTCTCTGTATGCATCCATGCATACAGGTTTGCAAGTATATATGTATGCATGCAATTATGTATATATGAATACATGTATCTATGTTGCGATGTATGTGTGTCTGTATATAACAGATTGCTATTGCATTTGCTTGAAATGCTTTTGTGTGGATGGCGCTAGCTAGCCATTCAGTCATATTGTGATTAAACAATTAAGAATAAGTGCTAAATAATTGAAGTAAAATGACCGCATTCAGTTAGCAAATCAATTCTTCTTAGGCCTTTGCATGTTAACTGAGAGTTTTGAAGGTTTTGGTGTTCATTGGCAGTCTTTGAAGCTTAAATGTCACAGTATATGTAGCATTTTACCAAATAGTTCTATCATTCACGATCATTTAGGCAAGTTCATATTTTCTTATTCATCCTTGTATTGTCCCATGTCTAAATAATTAGGCAATTGCTAATTAGCCTTTAAGTAGCTAGCAATTGAAAGAAAGAAATGATTGCAATTAGCTTTGTGTGCATTTGAACTATTAATCAAAGGAAAGTAACAAAGAAGGCTTGGAAAACCATGTCCGTGTTAATGTGTTGAATACTGTGTATTTGTGCATGGGTGTATATGAATACTATGAGTTGTGATTTCTACCATTATGTAGTGCTTACTATTGAACATACAACCAAGCGATATGCAAATAGAATTCATAGTTCATAGTATTCAGATACATTGAAGAACAGATACAAATCAAGGTTGTTAGCATTCTGATAAGAAAAATGATGAGATACATCTAATTAATGTATGTCACAACATACTATAAACAATAATTCCTATTAAACGCAGATAAAACCTTCGCATTTGAACAAAAAGAGTCAAATAAACAATACTAAAAGTAGTTTAAAAAGTGAATTTACAATCAAAGCATACAATTGCCTTAGAGCACTGTGAAACCCTACTTGGATTTCTTGTATGAGACAGACAAAAAAGCGCAAAAGCAATATTTGTTAAATCTGAGTACACATTAGAGGCTTGAAGAAACTGTCATACGTGCTTTTAGGGATCTGTAATAAATAAGGTTTACAAAAGGCATTATGGAATAAACTCTTGAATAGAACTATATGTTATGAGTGTTATTTTTGAAGCCCTCAGTGTTTATTTGCATAACCTTGATATTTTCTTCATCTTTTTCTTTGTTTGGTATGGTGTGAATTTTGTTGTGATGGATGAAGGTATATTTGAGGTATAGATAGATAAAGATATGTGAATGTTAAAAAGAAGAATGAGTTATGCGAGTGGAACAAAGGGAGTGAATTGAGAAAAGGGTGAGATGCAAATAAGGTGTATGAATAAGTTATGCAAAGTATCTGACATGGGAGGCAAGGATATGCGATGGTGCATATGAGAATGAATGTGAATGTAAATCGTATGAATTTGTCATTTACAAGTTGTATGCTTACAAATAAATGGAAGAAATGAAAATTTCAATGAGAGTGTTGGGTTTAGTGAAAAAAGGAACACAACACATTGGTATGAGGCAACAGAAGCAAATAATTGGATTTTGAAATGCATTTGATTTGATTAGAAAGGACGTGTGAGGGTGGAGATGGAAATAAATGGAATTAATAGGGTATGAAGTTATTATTTCTTGTAACAAGGGGTGGAAGAATGTGTAGTTTGGTATTGGTTATGCTTTTAAAAATCATCATAGGGCTGAGTCCGTCAATATTAACACAGGAAAGAGACCCATGTTGCATTTCTCACTCTCCTTCATATGGAACAAGGTACTGAGATCCTTGAGCTTCCTCGAAATGCAACAAAAGAAAAGTGGATATAAAAATATAATGATATTTATGGATAGAAAAGTCAAAACAGAAGAAAAAGTGGAAGTTCTTATGCATAGACTATGGAAAATATAAATATGGAAGAACATGTGAATGCTGATGGAGTGGAGAACATTAAATACATGGAGAGATAAATACGTAAAGCTAACCACAAATATATGCATGGCTACATGAACAGAGACATGTAGACACTGAAAAGAGAAGTACATGGAAAAATGGACATATGAACACATGTATACATGGATATATGCATATTTGGATATAGGTTCAAATGCATATGTTACATGGAAGGATGTATTCATATACATATGAAAATATGGATGAAGTCATATATGCATATATAACTGGTGAGTAGAAATACGTGATCCTTGAGTACAAATTAAATGCATTGAAATATCAGGAAAATGCAAACACATGGAGGGGTGAAAATAATTGAAGCAAATGCATTAAATGGCATGTGGGTGGTGGAGAAGGTGCTGGAATTGCCTGACGACCATGGGTGGCCAGGATAGTTAGGCGAGTAGGGGCCATTTGGCTAGAGACAAAGAGAAAGACAAATACATGGATGCATCAGTCCACACATGCATATATACATGTATCCATGCAAAATATCAGTAGATACATATATAGGTGGATGTTTGTATGCAATTCATAGGTGCATATATGCGTAGATCAATGTATACATGCACCCATAGATACAGTCGCACATATATAGACAGATGCATGTAGAGATGGCAAGATATGCATAAATCGTTATATGCATTGCTGCATCTATGGATACATATATACACAATGAAATAGAGGAAAAGACGCATTTATATATTTGTATACTTTGATTATAAAATCATAGTTTAGATCATTTTAAGTATTATCCATTCGAATCTCTTCTTGAAATACGAAGGATTCATCTGAGTCTTGCACGCAATGCACAGGTGTCCTATAAAGAGAGCTTTGGAACCAATGAGATGTTATACATACAAGGGTGCATGAAACCATAGATGCATATATACATGTATCCATGCAACTTATTGATAGATGCATATATGCATCGATGTGTGTATGCAATTCATAGGCGCACATACCCATAAATGAAGGTATACATGTACCCATAGATACAGCCATACATATATAGACAAATGCATAAAGAAATAACAAGATATATGCACAAATCGATATATGCATAATTGCACCTAAGGATACATGGATACATTATGAAATGAAGAAAAAGACACATTTATATATGCATTTATTTTGAGAGTTTGATTCTGAATCCATATGCATACTTTGATTAAAAGTAATGGCTGAAAGTACACAGTTCATTGATACAAAATTAATGAATTGAATAGCATCTGACTAGAGGGGAGGCTATTTCGATTGCTAAGTAGTCTTTGAATATATAACAATTAAAAGAGATAAAAAAGTATAAATATCCTTGGGAACATTTCACATTTTGACTTTTCAATGAGAATGAATTAACAAAATAGCAGTCGGAACTAAAGAAGGTTGAAGGTCTATGCTAATAGAAAACTATATGTTGGACAGTGGCCAGACAATCTCTTGAAATTGCTTTAAAAACTGTGAAGCAAATGCTTTTTTCATTCTGTTTATCGTCATTGTACATGTTAAATGAAGTTGGGTTTCATATTGCTGTAGTGCATCTGGATACTTTGATTATAAAATCATAGTTTAGATCATTTTTAGTATTATCCAATTGAATCTTTTCTTGAAATACCAAGGATTCATGCAAGTCTTGGAGGGAATGCACAACTGTGCTATAAAGAGAGGTTTGGAAGGAATGAGCAAGTAAAAGAAAACTGAGCAAAGAAAGTATATTTGCTCATATTGCTAATTTGACTGTGTGCTTTAAACCTGTAAAGTAAAAGAAAACTGAAGAAAGAAAGTATTTATTGCCTCAAGCAACTCATTTCTGGTTTTGGATACTGTAATTATTGTCCTCATAGGCACATATGCAAAGTGTGGAACCATATAGAAAGCAACTGAACTCTTTAATAATCCCATGAAACATAGTCTTTGTATGCATCCATGTATACAGGTTTGCATGTGTATATGTGTACATGTAACTATGTATATATGGTAGGTAGTATGTATTTGTGCATAGGTGCATAAGGATCGTATGTATCTCTAGAATTTAGATTGCATAGGTCACATGTAGTTCACAGTCATGTAGTTAGAGTAATATGATGACTCTGTGCATACTGGTATTTAATTATGGAAGTTGATGTTTTCAAAGTTGTTTTTTTTAAATCTGGAAAGCAGTAAAGACATATATATATGAGGATGAATGAAAGGATCATGATAACTGAGACCAGCCAAGACTAATTGATATTAATTGTTGACTTTGAAGATATGATTCAGAACATAATAATTAATTTGATCAGATAGATTATAACAACATCTATTTCTGAATATATTGTTTAATTTTATATTATTTATTTTCTATTTTGTCCTGTGCAAATTTTACAAAGCATTTTCGCTTTTAAAATTTGGAAAATGCGAATGCATAAATTGATTAAATAAATTTAAGCAAAGGCATAGTTTAAAAGGTGGAGGCTAGAGGTACGTAATCCATGAACGCAGATTTAATGCATTAAAATATCAGGAAAATGTTAGCGCAATGCATGAATGCAAAGTAAATGCATTAACTGACATCTGGCTGGAGCTGAACATGCTGGCGTTGCTTGGTGAACATGTAAGGACAGGGTACTTTGGCCATTTAATATAGAGTTAAACTACTTGGTATGCATTTTTATTACTTTGTGTGTGTTGTTTTTGTGTTCTATAAGCTTGTGCTATGAAAACCTATAATCTGCAATTGCTTTGAGCTTTCATGCTATGATGAAAGCATACAGGATAAAGGAATTTTGTGACCTGTTATGGTTAATGTGCTCATAGGCATATATGCAAAATATGGAAACACATAGAGGGGAAGCGAATTGTTCAAAAAAACTTGTCAAAGAAATGTGGTCAAAGAAATTGATTAAATAAATTTAAGCAAGGGCATAGTTTCAAAAGGTAGTGGCTAGAGGTACGTAGTCCATGAATGCAGATTAAATGCATTAAAATATCAGGGAACTACGAGCGCATAAATTGATTAATTAAAATTAAGCAAAGGCATAGTTTATCAAACTGGTGGGTAGACGTACGTGATACATGAATTAAAATTAAATGCATTGAATGGCATCTGGCTCAAGGTGAAGGCAGTGAAATCGCTTGGAGGTCACGTGTGTCCAGGGTACTTTGGCCAGGGTACAATGTTGTAGGCAGCAGATGAACAATAGAACTATTCAAAACTTAACTCTATGCCTGTAATAATTATTACCATTCCTGTATCTAATTTCTTTGAACACGAATGCTTTATACACTTGATTGCAATAGTAACATGTCTACGAAAATGAGACAATAGAGATCATAAAGCAGTAGTTTTTTGTGTTAGTATATATGTATCCTGATACACATAAGCTTATATGGCATTCATGAAAACAGTCACTATATACAGCAAAACAATTAATTAGTGTTAATTAGTGTTAGTATATGTGCTATACATATAACATAATAAATTGGTAGAAGGCTAGAGTGACAGATCCATCAATACATGGACGCATGTACACGCAGTTGTATATAGGAATACGTAGAAGCTTAAACGAGTACATGGACACATGAATATGTGCGTATGTACATATGGACATAGAAGCATATATACACATGTATATGCATATATGCAGCGAAAGCAACAAATGGATTTGTGTATAGAGGAGTGTGCTCTATACATTGGAATACATGATGAAAAGGTGACTATAAAGTACAATGCATATAAGCAGGGGTGAGACTTGCTTGCAATAACAGCAAAAGAAAGGGAAAAAGCCAAAGGAAAATAACCATTTACTATCTCAAGTAACTTGTTAATGGGTCTAGAGTGTGCAACCATAATAACTTCTAACTGGTAACCATAAATTCTTGGAAGCGTAAGAATGATAAAACAAATTTTTGAAAAAGGTAGAAATGATAGAATGCAAAAGTGAACATTTAAACTATATAGTTTGAATGGCATTATACATAGAGGGATTATAACTATTGAACATATATGTCAGATGTACATAGAGAACCATTGTCTTCATAGGTGCGAAAAAAAAATTAGAGTTTCAGATGTCCATATTCTACAATACTTTAACATAGTAACCTATAGAAGTGTCTATATGTATAATAGCAATAAAGTTTTTTAAAACCAAAGATATATGTAACATGTGACAACCAGTGAAATGTCTTGGAGCACGAAAAGGAAAAAAAGTAAAAGTCTGAACAATGTAAATCTCTGCTCCTCTATTCCTAGTTTCCTGTAAAGCCAACAAAATCCTATGTATTAGAAACATAGTTTGTATGGATAATGATTTAAGGTACTGGTTGAAAAGAAAAAAAAGTTTAGATATGAATGACTTTATTACCTTATGGTGATGTTTCTTTTTTATTTGTTAATGCAAGTGGCATCAACAATGGCATTGTTTTGGTCAAGGCTAAAATGTCCTTCAGCACTGAAGTCTCGTAGGATGAATATCACTGCTGACTTGTCCTTAATGTAGTCTTCATAGCTGAGCCTTTGCAGTGTGGGCAATAGACGGTGCATAGTGGACTGGTCAATTGAAGACTGAATTGTTTGATTGTCATAAGTTGTTATGGTGGTTTTAAGTTGTAAACAAAATGTATAATTGACTTGTTGGTTGCACTGTTTGCAGTGAGCAGTTTTTTCTTGAAGCATGCCATAAGCAGTAAATTTGAATTTGCATTTTGGACAACATGCATGAAATGGATTGGAAAATGCATTTGTTGCTTTTAGAGTACCAAAAACCTATAGAATATGGTTCAAAATTGTTAGAGGAGACAAAATTACAAGCTTGGATGAACTAGATTTTTTAAAAAAGATTATTGTTACCTTGAAAGTTGAATGTAGTAGGATGTTGAGTTTTTCCAAGCTTCTTTTGTCATTCAAGGCACAGATAAATGTTGATCTACATGTGTGAAACGTGTTCCTTTGATCTATTTTTCTGACAACATTCTTGAAAATCATTGCAGGTGTTTTATTTGTATGCAATTGGTCTTCAAGTGCAAAGTATTGTTGTTCATATGTTGACCGTAATAGCAACTGCAATTCAATGAGATAATTAGATTTTGTTCCGGAAATTGTTATAGAGACGATTGCAAAACATTCAAAGCTTAAAACTGAAAGGAGAGGTTAAAGTTATGTAGACTGAAATACCTATGCCCTGTCTATGTCAGTGTGGCCATCTTTGATGTCAATTGCAAATTGGGTACCCATTTTCCTGGCACCAACTACCAGTGCAGCTATTGTGCCAGCTGGGTACTCATTTACAGTTGCTAGAAATTGGCTGATAGTTGTACTTGGGATGAATTTGTACTCTTGACAGAAGTGGGGGATGTTTTCAGTGCTACTTATGGCTGTTAAAATCAAAATGCAATCACAGTCACCTCTGTCATAATCTGTCCTAGGTGCAACTTGGAAATTGGATATTGAAATAGCCGATCCTGGGACTATTTTAGGCTCATGCTGATAGAGGAGGTCTCCACTAACATTTGATGTAATAGTCATTTCTGCTTTGTGATCAGTTAGATCAGCACGTAGCATTTTGTGTGTTTTGTTGGCCTTATCCAATGTTGCTTTGTAGACAACAAGGACATCACCCTGGAAGGTGTTTCCAGCTCTTCTTGCATTTAGCTATTCAATTGAAACAATTCTAGGTTTCTTGACTCTTGTCCTATAAAGGAACAAGGACAGTGTCAGTAAAATGATAATTTTATATTGGCAGCTTGGGCAGCAGGCAGTACACTGTAGAACAAAGGACTTTACCGTTGTGCTGAGTCTTCTTGTGTAATTTGCACCTGTTTGGCTTGTCTTTTGGATACATCTTTTGGTGTCCTGCAAAGAATTGGAACAATGTTATTTGAATATTCGTGATTTGGGTGAATGAGTATGAAGGAATAATACTATGGGCACTTTACCGTTGTATTGATTCTTCTTGTGTGGTTTGTATTTGCTTTGCTTGCCTTTTAGTTTCATCCATAGTTCTCCTGCAAACAATGGATATAGTATTGGAAAAGACATTACAATGCATAAAGGTGATATAAGGCTATAAGTTCTATAAAATTGAATCTGTCTATTGTGCAAGATGCAATTTTAGGAAAATTGGATTGTGATCAGTCCAATATGCTTCTAATATATAGGTAGTGCATATATTTGTAGCTGTGTTGGACCAAATGTGGTCAATGACTGAATTTCCTATGCTATGTTGTTGGTTCAACATAAATTGTATGTTGTTCTGTTGCATATAATTGTGAAGCATTTGTTTGCCTCTGCTTTTTGAAGACATGTCAACATTAAAATCTCCTAAAATGTATAACATGTTTTCTGAATTTGTGGACCCAATTATTATTTGCAAGATTGCAATAACTTCATCTATGGCAGTTGCAGGTCTTGCATAAATATTACAAACATTGAGTTCATTGTTAGATAGCATTACTGTTAATGTGATAGCTTCAATATTTGAAGTTTCATGTTGCATTGTTTTTGACAAGAGCAAATGTTTCCTGGTGAAAGTTGCTATGCCATGTATGTTATGTACAGAGAAGCTATCAAAATTTTGTAGCAAGGTATTTAGCTCAAAGGGATGCATATGTGTTTCTTGGAGACATAATATATCAGATTGCATAATGTCATAGTCATTGACAATGTCTTCTGCATGTGCTTTTAAGCTACGAGTGTTCAATGTACATAGGAGCAAATGTGATTTATTTTTTGAACATGTGTCTAGATTATCAAGTTGCCATTGTGCACATGTGTGAAGACGAGACATTTCTAGTTGTATCTTGTCTTTAATTTTGAAGTTTTTTGTAGTTAAAGGTTGTAACAGGAACAACGATTCTACTGATTTTGTTCGTGATAGAGCTGTATAGGTTAGTCCATGCTGTCTAATGCCTATGGGATCAAAAGCTAAGGACTCCATTGTTAATCCTTGGGATCGATCTATGGTTCGCGCACATGCTACTTGTACTGGGAATTGTTTTCTAGTTGTTATTTTCTTGTTTATTGTTATTTTATGAATTGGCCTAGCAATGTGTTGTATAGGCACCCAGTCTTTGTCAATGATAGTAGAATAGCAATGTGCTAGTTTTGTGCGCTGGTGATGTCCAATTGATGGGTCATTAAATTTAATCCAAATAATATCAATATTGTTTTGTGATGTATATGCTTTAAAAACTCCATCTGATCTGTTGACGAGGCCATCTTGAACATTGTAATTGCCTGCATAAAGCTCAACAAGAATGTTTGGTTTCAAGCATATTTGTGATGGGAGGATAGTTGTGTGACTGTACACTCGTATTGCACTAAGGTCCTCATTAACTTCATCTATCGCATCTAGGACAACCATTTGGGCTGGAATGATTGATAGCATTTTGTTGTTATGTGCTTGAACATCTACTCTCCTATAGAAAAGGTGCGGAAGAAATGGATCTAATGGTACAGGACGAAAGCAAATTTTGTTGATATAGTCTATGTCATGAGTTGTCTGAATGCCTACTCATAGTCTATTAAGAATTGAAATAAAAATTTCATCTTTTTGTCTCATGGTAGTCACCAATGAATAGCATTTTATGTGGTCTTTCCAAAAACTGTAAGGCATTAATTCAATTGGAGTAGGCCTATTATCAAAAACCACAGAGTCAAGGATAGGTTGTGCCTAGTAAAGGTCACCACAAAATATGGTATCAAGGTTCCCAAAGTATGCTGTAGGCATTTGCATTATGTCTCGTAGTCTTCTATCAATATATCGTAGAAAGGTTGAGCCAACTAATGATATCTCGTCTATAAGGAGTATGCGCAATTGATCATAGTGCTTTGACATAGTGTCAAGTACTTCAGTGTTCAGGGGCAGGAATTCTGATGTATTAAAAGGTATGTGAAATGCTGAATGTAATGTGAATCCCCCTATGTTATATGCTGCTTTACCTGTATATGCAGTTAATAAGCCCTTGGGTTTGTCTGGATTATTGTCAACATAATTGCTATACATGCGAATGAGAGCTTGGTAGATGGCTTTTGCTGTAAAAGTTTTACCTGTTCCAGCTCCTCCAGTCAAGAACAAGTGCAATGGCTTTTGTTGATTTTTCATTTTTTTAATGAGAACATCCTTAACAATTGCTTGTTGTTCTTTATTTAACATGTGTCTTAACTTGTAGTATTCATTGTTATCTATAATCTGTGGGTGCTTTGTAATTTAAAATCCATTGGAGTATGTGGTATTTGGGTTAGAATGGCTTATGTTTGGAAAGTCTGTTTGAATGTCATATAGTTCTTTTTGGGAAAGCTTTGCTTGGACTGGTAGATCAATGAGCTTTGCATCTTCAAGAGACTGAAGTTCATTTATAGCTTTGTCAATGTCACCCCATGCGGAGTTTGGGATGTGAATGAACTTTGCACTGTTTGTTTGAATGGTTTGTCCATGGTACATGTATGCATGTTCCCAACAATCAAAGTTTTGTTTTAGTGTATTTTCATTAATGGTAAATGGAACATAGAGAACCAATTGCTCTCTACAATGACTCTCTAAATCAAAGTGTTTGTTGAAATTGATAAACCGTATAACATTGGGTTTGGCCTTTGGTTCAATTTTAGCACCGTATTTGTTGTATCTTGAAACAAACTCTGCAAGACATATGTCCACCATTGTTTTAGGGCGTTTTAAATAGTAGTCTATAATAGATTTTGCAAGAACATTTTGTGATTCATCTGGCTCATTGCTTAATTGTTTAACATATTTGAGTATAAATGTACGATCATTGTCAAATCGCGTATCAATGAATATACATTTTCTTGAACTGCAATTTAGTGGCAATGACAAAACAATATGTGTAGCTTGTTGTGCTGACATTTGCTGCAAGTTAAGCATGGCATTGCCAAGTTTACTCACCATTCGTATTGCATCAATATTGTCTTCCTTGTGGTCTGTACGTATTCTTTTGAATGCATATGTCATTGACTTGTCTACTTTTTCAATATATGAGCTACAGTACATAGCAGCAACATATGCATTTAGGACAAATTGTGCATCTATATTAACCTTCCAAAGTTCTAGAATTTTTCTTGAAAAACTATTGTTCCATATCTGTGATGGTTTTCTTTGTAAGAAAAGCGTGGGCTTGTTTAATGTTGAGCTCAAAGCTTCAATGTATTCATTGTCAGTTAAGTTTAATTCTTTTAAGTACATTTGAAAAGTGAATGTTTCGCCGTACTTTGCTTTTTGGAGTTTTGAAAAGATATAAGTTGCATTTGTAGTTATCGCTTCAGTCTTTTGGACTATTGGTAAAAGTATAGTTGACTTTTGCATTGGTGGGAAAGGAAAATTGTACCTACAAAGTTGTTTTCTTGATCTCTTGCATTTCTTTGTATGATGGTGTTTGTGTAGCATTGCCAAAGGAGGTTCCAGATTTTGAGTGTCGCAAGTAATATACTTATCAACAAAAGCTATGACATCTATGTTGTTATTTTCTGTATAGATTGGTGCATTTTTAACCCATATGAGGAAATGATCATGTTCATTTCCTCTATTTTGGAACTTAGTTACTGAAAAGTAATCAATGACATTTCCAAAAAGAGAGACATCTGTAAGTATCAATTTTTTAATTGCATTGATCCTATGTTTATAGTAACATGCACAAGTGATAGGATCTTTCTTGATTTGTTCAAATTTGTCAATGAGTGTTGGGTGATTAGATTCTTGGCGGTTTTGTGCTAATTGGTGTAGATTGTGCAGCTCTTGTAATGTTTGAATTAGTGGATCCCAATTTTGCTCAGCACTAGAGAAAGTGATGAAAAATGTTGGTGGTCCTAGTTGTCGAATCATAGCAAATACATTTTTCTTAATTTGTTGTGAATAGTCTGGAGAGATTCTTATTCTTTTGAAATTAACGTATCCAATATCTGATTTAAGGATTTTTTCTAGGTTTGGTTTGTGTTTAACGTCTTTTGCAAACAACTTCCGCCCTTTTAACTGGCCCTTGCGGATTCTTATTGTCATTGTGGACAGTACATGTTGTATTAGCACCTTTATAGCTTTGAAAAAAATGTTTGTTGTATGATATGCAAATTGTCTTTGTGACTGTAAGAGCTCCCAGCGTACTATTTTTTTGATACGTAAAGTTTTTTAGAATGTCATTATCACGTGGCTTGCCAAAGAATAAAGTTGGGAAATTCATTTCTTCGGCATAAATGTCCTTAAATATTCCAATTGGATACTTGTGCTCTGCAGGTGCAATTTCAATAATCTTGTCCTCCATGTTATGGATACTTCTAGACTCAGTGAATCCATGTATCAATGTTTTTGATGGATTTTTATTTTCCATTTCACTGTCTGATTCTGTTTCACTTGTATTTTGTGGACTACTAGCTTCATTTTCTTTAGTGCATTGGAGAACTTCTTGCCAATCTTGGTTTATGTGGACTTTGTGCATTTTGTATAATGGTGTCCTTGTTAATTGAGTCAAAGCTTGCATGATGACATTTGGATGCACCATGCCTTTTTGAAATGTATTTTTGTATTGTAAGCATCTCTTCAATGAAACAGCGATTGTTTGTGTGTTGTTAATTGATTGTGGTAATGCTCTCTGTACAATGTTCATGTCAACAGGAACATTTATAATAGAACCTGTTAGGCCTATTTGAGACCTTTTGAACCCTAGTTCCCTAATTTGTGAAAATGCGATTCTAAGTGAGACAAGTCGTTCTTCTAGATGAGTTAATTTTTGCACATAGCACAATGGTCTGTTTGTTCTTATTTTCTGTGGCGTAGCATACTTTGGAATTGTGGCCTGTTTCAATGCAAAGTAGCATACATTGCATATGAGATCTGTGAATGGTAAGAAATCTAATTGTACTAGTTCACAGTATAATTGTTTTTTTTTTCTTTGAAAATCCTAATGTCCTTGTTAAAACAAAGCACATGGCAAATTGCAAATGAGTGTTTTGGTGTATCTTGTATTGCTGTTCTATAAATTTCTGTTGGTGTCAATGTTTTTTTTTTCTTTGGGCTGCTAGGTACACTTTTTATGTGCTTTTCTTTTCTAATCAAATTCTTCAGGTGATTAAGTCTTATTGTTGATTTATGTTTAAAATTGTTTAATATGACAGATGGTATCAAATTTTCCTTATTTTTAGGCAAAGCATGTGGCTTGGTCAAGTAAGTATTTTTGTATTATGGACGATTTCTGATCAATTTTTTAAGTTGGAGTAAGCTTGTTGAGCATAGACGAGTTGGATTTTGGGCTTTGATACTTAGGAGCGGCTCAAAATGTCCAGCCAAAGGATTTGTATCATGGAACAGTATAGAGACTGATTTTGTATATCCAGAATCATTGAAGTCTAAGTACTTTCTTGATGTTGTCAATGACCAGAGGCATATCTGTATTTTCAACCATTTGGATATCCAGTGAATGCAAAACAAGTCACCCCACAATCCACGTTCATCATGGTCTTCACATGAGCTTGCAGACAATTGCATCTTGCGAAAGTATGTTTCTTGATCATGTACTTTGTGCAATGTATATAAAGTATCAGGATTTAGTTCATTGTTATATGATTTAATTGCTTCTTTGTCCTTTTTTTCAAAGCAAGCCAAGAAATAATCTATAGCTCCATTGCGTAATTGAGTTGAAGTGTATTGGTTGTTAAGTAGAACTTGGAGCGAATCAAACAAACAATCGCCAACATTGTATGCAAATGTGCTTAATCTACAAAGGCCTTGAGCTCTAAGGACATTGTCAATGTTTGTTATCTGAGGATACTTTGGGCACAACTTTTTTATTTCATGTGAACTTATGGGCTGTTTTGAACTTATGGTTTGTGTTTCAATTTCTAACAATGGTTCAAAGTGTCCACTTAAAGAATTCATGTCATGAAATAATATAGAAATTGATTCTGTGTAGTTAGAACTATTGAACTGTAAGTACCTTCTTGCTGTTGTTCTTGACCAAAGGGAGATTTGTATATTCAACCATTTGGATATCCAGTGAATGAAAAATAGGTCACCCCACAATCCACTTTCTGTGCAATCTGATTGTGGCTGTGCAGATAATCGCATTCTGTGGAAGTATGTTTGTGGATCATGTACTTTGTGCAATGTATACAGAGTATCAGGGTCTAGTTCATAGTTGTATGATTTTATTGCTTCTTTGTCCTTGTTTTGAAGGCAATTCAAGAAGTAATCTATAGCTCCATTTCGTAATTGAATTGATGTGTACCGATTGTTAAGCAATAACTGTAATGAGTCAAACAAACAATCACCAACATTGTATGCAAAAGTACTCAATCTGCAAAGTCCCTTGCTCTTAAGCACATAGTCAATGTTTGATATTTGGGGGCGCTTCGTTAATTCATAGGTGTCAACGTTTATCACTTTCTTTGTTATTCATGTAACCTAATGTGTTTGGGTATAGCAAATGCTGGGTGTAGATAGCATTTAACACTAGTATCTAGATTACAAAATCTATAATTGTAAACATTGTCGCCTATGTGCTTTCACTCAATAGGATTTGATAGTATGAATCATGTTGTCGAGGATCTTGGAAGTTAATATTCTCTATGTATGTTGGAAAATGGAGCTTGAGTAGAAGCATAAGCTTGCGTAACATACCACACAACAAACAATTTAATAGAAGCACAAGGGGAAGATAGTATTAATTCTTCAACCTGACCTTGTTATTGATTGCCCCCCAGTAGAATTGTATGTACTTAATCCTGTTACAATGCCAAAGTGTATAAATGAGTACACTGCATGATGTACACTTTTAGTGCCACAAACACAAAACAATATTTTCAGGTAGCTTTGTCTACATGCAACAATTGGTTGACAAGAATCTTTTTTGCTCATACTGTCAATCTCAGTCTATGGTATTTAAATTTTTTGTGTTATTGGATTCCTTTGATGCTATGTACTTTTAAGCAACCATTTTTTTTTCAAAGAACAAATGATTTTAAAAGCTATTCAGGTAAACATGAATTAAGTGGTACGTAGAGAATAGTTTGACAAATCTTTTCTGTTTATAGAAAGACAGGAAAATGCAAAAGCATTGTTTGATCAAAGAAGATCTATGGCTTTTCTTATTTGTGGGAATAGCTTTTAAAATCATTTGTGTATAGACAATTTGAGGGACATGCAAAGGCATAGGTCCATTGAGCAAAAGTGCAGTCATAGATTGATTAAATAATTTTTACAAGAGATTGAAACTCAGAGGTACAAGCACACGGTGCATACATGTAAAGCAAATGCATTAAATAGCATGTGGGTCGATGAAAAAGCTGCTGGAATGGCTTGGTGGACAGGTATAGCCAGGTTGCTTTGTCCATTGGCTATAGACTTAAGTTGGCTGTTAAGCATCACTATTACTTTGTGTAGATTGTTTTTCTATTCTAGAAGTCTTTGTTCTGGGAGAGTTTATAGCGATTAAGCAAACTTTGTTATAGGTACAGTATCCAGAACCAGAAATGAGTTACTTGAGACAATAAATAGCTTCTTCCCTTAGTTTCCTTTTTACTTTAGAGGCTCAAAGCACATAGTGAAATTGGCAATATGAGCAAAAAAAACTGTGCTTAAAGTCATTTTGCATGCAAGCAAGTCCATGGAAAAATATTGAATCATGTCTATGAGGGACGTAGTACATCATTCATTGTACTCATCTGCCATGTTAGCTTTTGGAATTAACTTTGTAGGCTTTTATTTGTAAAACAGGAACATTATACATACGTTAACTTGCAAACTGTATAGCAACTTGCTACAACTATAAACAGATCTATGAAAAAAAAAGCCTTAAATGCATATAGGAAAAAACCAGTTCACATAAAACAAAGGCCTATGGCTCTAAACGCTATTTGGAACTGTAAACAGGGTTTAAAATTTATATGCTAGTAGTTCATTTTATTCTATAGATATTGTATAGAGGAAGTATAACATACTAACACATAAGCAAAACCTATTCTATTGCTCGAAGACAATTACTATTGCAATTGTGGATAATGCATTTTCCTGTTTGTATATATGGAAACAGCCCTCTAAATCATTTATGTTCAAAGAAATGAGGAATACAAGATAGAAAAATGAATACATGGAAAAGAACTCTATGCAGTTATTATATTGAAGAATTTCAATTGCATTTCAAGTAAAGCATAAAAGGCAAATTGGAGAACTGACCTTGTAATCTGCTATCAAATGATCAAGTATACATGTACAAATGTACAAATTGTGATAGGGACAATCAATTTTTGCTAGTGTAGTTTGTGCATGATTGTTTAAATACAGTTGAGAGCATTGAACCCTGTCACAAGGACAAAATAGACAAATGAGTAAAGTGAGTGACATATACTATGTTATCCATAAAAAGAAAACAAAATTCTTATGTAGATTCATTCAAACAAGAAACAATCCAAATAAGAACTTTTTGTTTCTTAAAATACAAATTGCATTTTTCTATTTATTTTTAAATACTTGTTGCTATTTCTGTACCCTATAATATAGAACATTTTATTGGATATGTATGCACCAGGGTAATTCTGTTATTGCAATGGTGGCATAGGCTCTTTAAGGGCAATCAATGTAATAGATCCCATATTTGCTTAAGCACCTTAAAAAGTGTAAATAGGCCACAACAACTAATCAATACCAAGGAAAAAAACAACACTGACTTGTGCTAACATTGTTAAGCTATGGTAAAAACAATTTCTAGCTATTGTTTAATTCCAAACTAGCTATCACTTAATAGGGAAAGTGACGTAAATATTGATTTTCTAACTGAATGGGATCATTTCATTTCCATATGCATAAGTTTATTTTGTACCATTATGTAGCATTTACTATTACTTGTGCAATGAAGCCACATGCAAGTAGAATTCATAACTCATGGCATTTAGATACACCCAAGGAGAAATACAAACCAAGGTTGTTAGCATCCTGATAAGAAAGATGATGAGATACATCCAATTAATGTATGCCACAACATCTTATTCAATGAAGATGATTTGGATAGAAATGTTACAAGTCAGAATCCTTATTGGTATGTGAGTAATCCTCTTTGTCAAGACTTTTCAAGGAAATTGCATGCCAATACTATCAGTGAATAAGTGGAATTAGATCTTTTAATTGACTTTGTTTGATTCGTCAAATGTGCACAGGGATAGTTATAATTATTTGTTTGTTTTAATTATTATGTATATAGATACTATTCAATAGTTATGTAATTAATTAGATATGAAATGAGAAAAGGAAAAAGAAAATTAATTAATTAAGATAATTTGATTCATTAATTAATAAAATGAATTATCGTGTAGAAGTAAAAAAATTAGAAGTTGTGAAAAAATCCTCTTCGCTTTATGGTTTAATGACAACGAGAGACATGAAAAAAATTGTGGAGTTTAAGCTTATATCTGTAAATTGCATTAGCCTGACAATTTGTAAAGTGCTTTTAACACAATGTCCTCATATTGTATCTAAGGTCCTATTATGGGACATGCTAACAGAACAGTGGCTCAAAAACTTGTACTATGGAACAGTTTTGCAGCAATTGAAGATATGCAGTCTTTGGAAAGCTCATGAGTGCCAAGTTATTGTTAAGATGTCACATTCTACATTGGACAAAAGACAATTGCTTGCCCAAGGAACTAGTTCATGAAGAACAGCATAGGCTGAGCACTATGAAACCCATCACATTTATTGCCTGCAAAAAAATCCTCTTATTCATTTTACTGTATGCATGTGAGTCGACAGTGACTTGCTTTGAGCTTTTCCGTTTATTAAACTATTTTTAGTATTATCTATTTGAATTTTTTTGTTGAATTGCGAAGGTTTCATGTGCGTTTGATAGGTATTATGTAGAAATCCTCTTGGTCATTTTGCTTCATGCATGTGAGCCCTGTAGAGTTTGTATTTCTTTTATTGTTGCAAGGTGGCCCCATCAAGAGGACTTTGGAACCAAAATTATGTGAACATGTGCGATAATGAGAGCTTTGCAACAATGAGTCATAGTGTGTTGCTTTGAGCTTTGCCGTTGCCATGAAAGCATAAAGGATAGAGGAATTCTATTAAAAGTCATGGTTGTTGTCCTCGTAGGCATAAATGCAAACAATGGGAGCATAGAGAATACAGTAAAAGCCTTTTACCTGTCAGCAAGTATAAATTTGTGTTAAAAGTCGTGGTTCTTGTCCTCGTAGGCATAAATGCAAACAATGGGAGAAAACTGATGGAAGAAACTATTTATTGCCTGGAGTAGCTTGTCTGGAAGTGTCATTTTTTGGAATCATGACAACCTTTGCCCTGTCACTATAAACTATTTTTGTAGAAAAGACATATCGACACATACATATATGTATACATATGTATATATATGTACAAATACATCCATGTAAAGACAGATTAATGCATCTGTGGACATAGACATTTTTTTTGCATCCATATGATTGCATGCATATACACATAAATGCACCTATACATACACACATATATGCATAGACACATATATGCATAGATATATCTAGAGCCAAATGCATACATGCATATATGCATCTACAAAGGTCTACATAGATATACACATAGGTAAATGCATATCCACATAGAAACATGCATACATACATACATGCACTGACACATTAAGCAAAGAGTGATTATGATAGTGAACTAAAGAACTATGAAAAAACAACCCCGTGATGTACTTGAATAGAAAGGAACTGTGGAGAGTAGCAAATTCTCATGTCAAGTAACTTGTTTCTAGGTGCGGGGCTTGCAACCGTAACATCTCTTGCTTGGTGGCTATAAAATCTTCCTCAGAACAAGAGCTTACAAAGCACAAAAAAACAACACACGCAAAGTAATGGAAATGCATACCAAGTAACCCAACTCTATATTAAATGACCAAAGTACCCTGGCCACGCGTGGCCTCCAAGCGACTCCACCGCATTCACCTCGAGCCAAATGCCATTCAATGCATTTTTTTTTCATGCATCACGTACGTCTACCCGCCAGTTTGATAAACTATGCCTTTGCTTAATTCTAATTAATCAATTTATGCGCTCACTGTTTCTTGATATTTTAATGCGTTTAATCTGCATTCATGGATTATGTACCTCTAGCCACCACCTTTTAAACTATGCCTTTGCTTAAATTTATTTAATCAATTTATGCGTTCGCATTTTCCCGAATTTTTAAAACGAAAATGATTTATAAAGCTACTCGGACGAATAGAAAAATAGATAAATGCTAATTTTCCAATATATAAAATAGCTCTCCAAATTAAAACTATACAAAAAAAAGCAATATGTTAAATGGCGAAATGTGATTGGTTCATGCTCCCGTTAAATGCATTCCGGGCGAATGCACAAGTATTCCTGCCTACTAGCAGGAACCAACAAAAGAATTTCAACCAAATACATAAGTATTCTTGCCTTGACACTACGAGCTAATTAAATTGTCACTATAGAAAAACAGTCTATCCAAGTGAGTGCTATTAGGGTTGTTATCTTCAATTTCAAACTCCTTTGATGTTAATGCATTTTCTTTGGTAGTAGAATATGGAGTTTCCTTTTTAAATGTGAGTCTGGAAGAAAATGACATATACAAATAAAATTAAGCAAAGGCATAGGCTACAAAACTGACAGCTTTTATCAATAGAAAGAGGACATTTACAATGGCAGAGCAGAAGCTGTCGTGCTCATTGAAAGAACACCAAGAGACAAGTTACTCAAGGCAACAAATGGCTATTTTTTTTTTTCTATTTTGCTTCATTATATCCCAAAAAAGCAAGCTAGGTTTCACAATGCATGAAAACACATCTGTGCAAACAACTGTCAAAATTATAATTGCAATGGATGACAATGATGGTGTAACAAACACTAATAGTGTAAACATGGCCCTCTATAGGCTTTTGCAATGCATTTTAACTTTATTGCTGTTTTGCATCGAGCTTGAAGAACCACTGCAAACATGGTTTTGAAACAGATTTAAATCAATGGATGTAAGTCAAGAAAGGTTTCAAGTTACACTTAATACTTGAAACTTGAAGCATTATTGCTTCATGCTATAGCAAAAGTGCAGACAGGGACACTCAAGCAAATTCAACTATGACATCATCAAACAAGGATTTTTTTGCTATCACTATGACTAACTGTTGAACTTAATTGACTCATTAGTCAAATAGCTTTATTCACCATTGACCTAACTTGTCTCAAAGCTATCTTGTTAAACTGATTTGTTAATTTCATTAATGAGTAAAAGATAGAATTGGCTTAATTTGCACAAGCTAACTGCAAAATTGACTTGTTCGTTAGTTGACTTTGATTAATGGTTCAGGGACAAATGAGACAAATTAAATTGTGATGAGAAAAATGTAAGATGGACTTATTGGCTCGTATGCCACATATACTATGACATTTCAGCTTTCATGAAATAATACCGAAAGCAATAGAGTAAGCAGATGACTTAACATACACTAAGAGATACAATTAATATGAATAGCTATAAGCTATTGAATATTTGTACCATAAGGAACAGAAAGGAAGATGTTGCCAAAGATTTTGCAATTTCGGTTTACAGTTGTGTTTGCTTCATTGTCTATAAAGCCTTTTCAAGAAGTTCCTTTTTTTTTTTTGCATATGAATGGCCATGATTGGTTTAATTGATTTGGTGTACAAAGATGTTTTATAATTAACCATAATTAAGTTTTCATATAAGCTTCTACGTATCCCTGTATGCAACTACGTATACATGCGTCCATGTTTTTTATTGGATATGCCACTATAGCCGTGCACCAATTTACTTTGTTATATGGCAGTCGCATATAGTAACACTAATAAGCTCTTTCACTGTACATAGCAATTGTTTTCGTAAATGCCAAGCTGAGCTTATATGTATCAGGATACATATATACGCACACAAAAAAGAACTGAACTATGGTCTCTATTTTCCCATTTTCGTAGACACGTTACTATTGCAATCAAATGTGTAAAGCATTTGTGTCCAAAGAAATTAGATAAAGGAATGGCAATATGTTACACAACGCTGTTAAGCCAAGTAGCTAATAGACCACACTCAGTATGTAAATTAAGCCAATTCTATCATTAATCATAGTAATAGCAAACAAGCACTTGTGAGATGGTCTCATTGTTGAGTCAAGTGCAAGATTGACTTGTTTGTTAATTGACTTTGATTAATGGTTTGGAGACAACTGAGACAAATAAAATTGTCATTAGCACAATGTAAGATGGACTTATTAGCTACTACGCCACATAAACTATGACACTTGAGCTTTCATGAAATCACCTCACAACAACTCCATCAAATCATGGAAGGGCTATTCAGTGGCTTCACGTATGGTCCCCCTGTCATTTGAATGAGGTCAGAAAAGTAAAGGAATAAAATGTATAGAGTGAATCTGATTAGGATGTTGGAAGACTTGTTAAATGAGAAATGGAAACTAAAACATTGAATTTGAGTTTCCATTATCTATTTTTGTTTACTTCTTGACCACTGTTTTGTTAAACTGTAGATTGTAAAACACATGGTGTTGTAAAAACAACTCATAGACAGTTGTAAGAGACAATGTGTTGTAAAGTATTTTGTATTACTCTTGATTAGTTTTTGATTGGAATTATTTTGTACTGCTATAATTACTTTATTACTTTCTATTACTGTATTTCAGTATAGACATTTCAAGGTGAAGAACATGAGACATATGCAATACAAAATCACAGGTTTAATTACCAAGGTATCAATGAGCAAGAACTTTTTAGTAGATAAAGGTCATGAACATTGAACTACTAGTATCACAGTCACCACAACGTTTAAGGAAACCTATGCTCAACACTCTCTTTTCCATTATTAATTGTATTCCCAATGTCATCCATGAAGAATATCCTCAAAGATATAGAATACATGGATGCACAGCCAAAAGAAGTTATTCATGGATCAAAGATATGCAATTCATTGATTAAAGAAATGGAAATCATGGATCAAAGCAATGGCTAATAGCAGATTCAAGAGGTTGACAAAGTTCTTCATGGATGAAATTGGGAATAAAATTGATAATGGAAAAGGGAATCTACACCATAGGTTTTCTTAAATGCTGTGGTGACTGTTCTACTATTCGTTCAATGTTCATGACCTTCATATACTCAAAGGTTCTTGCTTGTTTTCCATGGAATATAGATTTTAGTGACTAGAGATGAATTGTGATTGCTTTGAGCGTTTCATTTTTTGTTATCTTGCAGATTTGTGTAGTCATATGAGATGTTGTTGCTGCAAAGTCAAGACCTGGGAACAAGTTACTTGACACATGTACCCATACACTATGACATTTAAGATTCACATAAGTGTCATTCACGCAAATCTGCTATCATGGTAAAGGCATGCAAACAACGATGTTCCAATTCCATGTGGTAATTCTATTTCCATTTGTCCAAGTTCATTTCGTTCCATTATCAAGAACCAATAATTAAATGTTTAAACCAGGTACATGCAAACAACAATGGAAGAAAGGTTCCATAGTGCTTTAAGACATTGTTATACTGTCATTATAAATTCATATTTTAAGCTATTTCTAGGATTATTTATTCGAGCTTCTTGCTGAAATGCAAAGGTTTCATCTGCATCTGAGCTTATCCGTTGGCATCAAAGAATAAAGGGTAGAGGGATTCTGTTAAAAGTTGTGGTTGTTGTCCTCATAGGCATAATCCCATATTTTAAACTACTTTTTCACTTTATGCTTGTAAGTCGATAGTGTATTGCTTTGAGCTATTCCATTGGCATGAAAGCATAAAGGAGAGAGGAGTTCTGTTAAAAGTCATGGTTACTGTCCTCGTAGGCATAAATGCATATATTAAACTACTTTTAGTATTATCTATTCCAATTTTTTGTTGAGAATGCAAAAGTTTCATTTGCGTTTCATTGGTATAATGCAGAAATCCTCTTGTTCATTTTACTTCATGCATGTGAGACCTATAGAATTTGTATTTTTCTAATTGTTGCAAAGTGGTCCCATAAAGAGGACTCTGGAACCAAAATTATGTCAACATGTATGATAGTGAGAGCTTTTCATCAATCAGTCAACAGTGTGTTGCTTTGAGCTTTCCCATGGTCATGAAAGCATAAAGGATAAAGTGATTCTGTTGAAAGTCGTGATTGTTGTCCTCATAGGCATAAATGCAAACAATGAGAGCATAAAGAATACAGTAGAAACCTTTTCCCTGCCACCAAGCATAAAAATTCTGTTAGGTGTGGTCGTTACTATTTTCTGTATCTTGGGATTGTAAAAAACTATGTCAAGAAATGTTGTAGAATCCAAATTACAATGTTGCCATACAACAATCAAGTAATATTGCTTTTTGCTTTTTAGTCTGTCTGATACAAGAAATCCAAGTAGGGTATCATAGTGCTGTAAGGCAATTGTATACTTTGATTATAAATTCGTACTTTAAACTACTTTTAGTATTGTTTATTCGAATTTTTTTGTTCAACTGCGACGGTTTCATCTGCGTTTGATGGGAATTATTGTTTTTAAGATGTTGTGACATACATTCATTGGATGTATCTCAGCATCTTCCTTATCAGGATGCTAACAACCTTGATTTGTATCTGTCCTTGAATGTATCTGGATGAGCTATGAACTATGAATTCTACTCACAGATTGCTTGGTTGTACAAGTAATACTACGTGTTACAGAATGGTAGACACTACAACGCTTAGTATTCATATACACCCATGCACAAATACTTGGTATTCAACACATTAACACAGGCATGGTTGTCTAGGGCTAGTTTGTTAATTTCCTTTGATTAATAGTTTAAATGCACACAAAGCTAATTGCAATCATTTATTTCTTTGAATCTGCAGGTACTTAAAGGCTAACTAGCAATTGCCTAATTATTTAGATATGGGACAACACAAGGATGAATAAGGAAATATGAACTTGCCTAAATGATCATGAATAATACAGCCATTTGGTAAAATGCTACATACACTGTGACATATAGGCTCCAAAGACTGCCAATGAATAGCAAAAGCTTCAAAACTCTCAGTTAACATGTAAAGGACTGAGAAAAATCAATCTGCTAACTGGATGAGGTCATTTTACTTCAATTATTTAGCACTAATTCTTAATTGTTTAATCACAGTATGACTAGATAGCTAGCTGGCGCCATCCACAAAAAGGCATTTCAGGCAAATGCAATAGTAATATGTTATATACATGCATTCATATATACATACTTACATGCACACATATATACATGCAAACCTGTATGCATGGATGCATACAAAGACTATGTTTCATGGGATTATTGAATAGTTAACTTGCTTTCTATATGCTTCCATATTTTGCATGTGTGCCTATAAGGACAATAACCACAATATTTGACAGTATTCCTCTATACTTGATAACAGCTCATTAGTTCCAAAGCTCTCTCTATAGGACAGCTATGCATTGCATACAAGGCTCAGATGAATCCTTCATACTTCAAGCAAGGATTTGAATGAATAACACTTAAAATGATCTAAACTATGACTTTACAATCAAAGTATCTAAACGCATTGCAACAAGGCAAAACCCAAGTTCCATTTAACGTGTACAATGAAAGTAAATAGCAATCATTTATTTCTTTGAATTTGTAGGTACTTCAAGGCTAACTAGCAATTGCCTAATTATTTAGATATGGGACAACACAAGGATGAATAAGGAAATATGAACTTGCCTAAATGATCATGAATGATAGAGCTATTTGGTAAAATGCTACATAGACTCTGACATTTAAGCTTCAAAGACTGCCAATGAACAGCAAAAGCTTCAAAGACTCTCAGTTAACATGTAAAGAGCTGAGAAAAAAAAATCTGCTAACTGAACGGGGTCATTTTACTTCAATTATTTAGCACTAATTCTTAATTGTTTAATCACAGTATGACTAGATGGGTAGCTGGCGCCATCTACAAAAAAGCATTTTAAGCCAATGCAACAGTAATCTGTTATATACACACATACATACATGGCAACATACATACATGGCAACATAGATACATGCATTCATATATACATAATTACATGCACACATATATACATGCAAACCTGTATGCATGGATGCATACAAAGACTATGTTTCATGGGAAAATGCATTTAAGATGTACAATGAAATTAACAAGAAGGGAAAATGCATTTGCTTTAAAGTTTGAACAACAATTTCAAGAGGTTGTCTAGCCATTGTCGAAAATATGGTTTTC
>VDFB02293844.1:0-43314 GCA_007258455.2 Sequoia sempervirens | reverse complement strand
CATCTTCAAGAGACTGAAGTTCATTTATAGCTTTGTCAATGTCACCCCATGCGGAGTTTGGGATGTGAATGAACTTTGCACTGTTTGTTTGAATGGTTTGTCCATGGTACATGTATGCATGTTCCCAACAATCAAAGTTTTGTTTTAGTGTATTTTCATTAATGGTAAATGGAACATAGAGAACCAATTGCTCTCTACAATGACTCTCTAAATCAAAGTGTTTGTTGAAATTGATAAACCGTATAACATTGGGTTTGGCCTTTGGTTCAATTTTAGCACCGTATTTGTTGTATCTTGAAACAAACTCTGCAAGACATATGTCCACCATTGTTTTAGGGCGTTTTAAATAGTAGTCTATAATAGATTTTGCAAGAACATTTTGTGATTCATCTGGCTCATTGCTTAATTGTTTAACATATTTGAGTATAAATGTACGATCATTGTCAAATCGCGTATCAATGAATATACATTTTCTTGAACTGCAATTTAGTGGCAATGACAAAACAATATGTGTAGCTTGTTGTGCTGACATTTGCTGCAAGTTAAGCATGGCATTGCCAAGTTTACTCACCATTCGTATTGCATCAATATTGTCTTCCTTGTGGTCTGTACGTATTCTTTTGAATGCATATGTCATTGACTTGTCTACTTTTTCAATATATGAGCTACAGTACATAGCAGCAACATATGCATTTAGGACAAATTGTGCATCTATATTAACCTTCCAAAGTTCTAGAATTTTTCTTGAAAAACTATTGTTCCATATCTGTGATGGTTTTCTTTGTAAGAAAAGCGTGGGCTTGTTTAATGTTGAGCTCAAAGCTTCAATGTATTCATTGTCAGTTAAGTTTAATTCTTTTAAGTACATTTGAAAAGTGAATGTTTCGCCGTACTTTGCTTTTTGGAGTTTTGAAAAGATATAAGTTGCATTTGTAGTTATCGCTTCAGTCTTTTGGACTATTGGTAAAAGTATAGTTGACTTTTGCATTGGTGGGAAAGGAAAATTGTACCTACAAAGTTGTTTTCTTGATCTCTTGCATTTCTTTGTATGATGGTGTTTGTGTAGCATTGCCAAAGGAGGTTCCAGATTTTGAGTGTCGCAAGTAATATACTTATCAACAAAAGCTATGACATCTATGTTGTTATTTTCTGTATAGATTGGTGCATTTTTAACCCATATGAGGAAATGATCATGTTCATTTCCTCTATTTTGGAACTTAGTTACTGAAAAGTAATCAATGACATTTCCAAAAAGAGAGACATCTGTAAGTATCAATTTTTTAATTGCATTGATCCTATGTTTATAGTAACATGCACAAGTGATAGGATCTTTCTTGATTTGTTCAAATTTGTCAATGAGTGTTGGGTGATTAGATTCTTGGCGGTTTTGTGCTAATTGGTGTAGATTGTGCAGCTCTTGTAATGTTTGAATTAGTGGATCCCAATTTTGCTCAGCACTAGAGAAAGTGATGAAAAATGTTGGTGGTCCTAGTTGTCGAATCATAGCAAATACATTTTTCTTAATTTGTTGTGAATAGTCTGGAGAGATTCTTATTCTTTTGAAATTAACGTATCCAATATCTGATTTAAGGATTTTTTCTAGGTTTGGTTTGTGTTTAACGTCTTTTGCAAACAACTTCCGCCCTTTTAACTGGCCCTTGCGGATTCTTATTGTCATTGTGGACAGTACATGTTGTATTAGCACCTTTATAGCTTTGAAAAAAATGTTTGTTGTATGATATGCAAATTGTCTTTGTGACTGTAAGAGCTCCCAGCGTACTATTTTTTTGATACGTAAAGTTTTTTAGAATGTCATTATCACGTGGCTTGCCAAAGAATAAAGTTGGGAAATTCATTTCTTCGGCATAAATGTCCTTAAATATTCCAATTGGATACTTGTGCTCTGCAGGTGCAATTTCAATAATCTTGTCCTCCATGTTATGGATACTTCTAGACTCAGTGAATCCATGTATCAATGTTTTTGATGGATTTTTATTTTCCATTTCACTGTCTGATTCTGTTTCACTTGTATTTTGTGGACTACTAGCTTCATTTTCTTTAGTGCATTGGAGAACTTCTTGCCAATCTTGGTTTATGTGGACTTTGTGCATTTTGTATAATGGTGTCCTTGTTAATTGAGTCAAAGCTTGCATGATGACATTTGGATGCACCATGCCTTTTTGAAATGTATTTTTGTATTGTAAGCATCTCTTCAATGAAACAGCGATTGTTTGTGTGTTGTTAATTGATTGTGGTAATGCTCTCTGTACAATGTTCATGTCAACAGGAACATTTATAATAGAACCTGTTAGGCCTATTTGAGACCTTTTGAACCCTAGTTCCCTAATTTGTGAAAATGCGATTCTAAGTGAGACAAGTCGTTCTTCTAGATGAGTTAATTTTTGCACATAGCACAATGGTCTGTTTGTTCTTATTTTCTGTGGCGTAGCATACTTTGGAATTGTGGCCTGTTTCAATGCAAAGTAGCATACATTGCATATGAGATCTGTGAATGGTAAGAAATCTAATTGTACTAGTTCACAGTATAATTGTTTTTTTTTTCTTTGAAAATCCTAATGTCCTTGTTAAAACAAAGCACATGGCAAATTGCAAATGAGTGTTTTGGTGTATCTTGTATTGCTGTTCTATAAATTTCTGTTGGTGTCAATGTTTTTTTTTTCTTTGGGCTGCTAGGTACACTTTTTATGTGCTTTTCTTTTCTAATCAAATTCTTCAGGTGATTAAGTCTTATTGTTGATTTATGTTTAAAATTGTTTAATATGACAGATGGTATCAAATTTTCCTTGTTTTTAGGCAAAGCATGTGGCTTGGTGAAGTAAGTATTTTTGTATTGTGGACGATTTCTGATCAACTTTTTAAGTTGGAGTAAGCTTGTTGAGCATAGACGAGTTGGATTTTGGGCTTTCATACTTAGGAGCGGCTCAAAATGTCCAGCCAAAGGATTTGTATCATGGAACAGTATAGGGACTGATTTTGTATATCCAGAATCATTGAAGTCTAAGTACTTTCTTGATGTTGTCAATGACCAGAGGCATATCTGTATTTTCAACCATTTGGATATCCAGTGAATGCAAAACAAGTCACCCGACAATCCACGTTCGTCATGGTCTTCACATGAGCTTGCAGACAACTGCATTTTGTGGAAGTATGTTTCTTGATCATGTACTTTGTGCAATGTATATAAAGTATCAGGATTTAGTTCATTGTTATATGATTTAATTGCTTCTTTGTCCTTTTTTTCAAAGCAAGACAGGAAATAATCTATAGCTCCATTGCGTAATTGAGTTGAAGTGTACTAGTTGTTAAGTAGAACTTGGAGTGAATCAAACAAACAATCACCAACATTGTATGCAAATGTGCTTAATCTACAAAGGCCTTGAGCTCTAAGGACATTGTCAATGTTTGTTATCCGAGGATACTTTGGGCACAACTTTTTTATTTCATGTGAACTTATGGGCTGTTTTGAACTTATGGTTTGTGTTTCAATTTCTAACAATGGTTCAAAGTGTCCACTTAAAGAATTCATGTCATGAAATAATATAGAAACTGATTCTGTGTAGTTAGAACTATTGAACTGTAAGTACCTTCTTGCTGTTGTTCTTGACCAAAGGGAGATTTGTATATTCAACCATTTGGATATCCAGTGAATGCAAAATAGGTCACCCCACAATCCACTTTCTGCGCAATCTGATTGTGGCTGTGCAGATAATCGCATTCTGCGGAAGTATGTTTGTGGATCATGTACTTTGTGCAATGTATATAGAGTATCAGGGTCTAGTTCATATTTGTATGATTTTATTGCTTCTTTGTCCTTGTTTTGAAGGCAATTCAAGAAGTATCTATAGCTCCATTTCGTAATTGAATTGATGTGTACCGATTGTTAAGCAATAGCTGTAATGAGTCAAACAAACAATCACCAACATTGTATGCAAAAGTACTCAATCTGCAAAGTCCCTTGCTCTTAAGCACATAGTCAATGTTTGATATTTGGGGGCGCTTCGTTAATTCATAGGTGTCAACATTTATCATTTTCTTTGTTATTCGTGTAACCTAATGTGTTTGGGTATAGCAAATGCTGGGTGTAGATAGCATTTAACACTAGTATCTAGATTACAAAATCTATAATTGTAAACATTGTCACCTATGTGCTTTCACTCAATAGGATTTGATAGTATGAATCATGTTGTCGAGGATCTTGGAAGTTAATATTCTCTATGTATGTTGGAAAATGGAGCTTGAGTAGAAGCATAAGCTTGCGTAACATACCACACAGCAAACAATTTAATAGAAGCACAAGGGGAAGATAGTATTAATTCTTCAACCTGACCTTGTTATCGATTGCCCCCCAGCAGAATTGTATGTACTTATTCCTGTTACAATGCCAAAGTGTATAAATGAGTACAATGCATGATGTACACTTTTAGTGCCACAAACACAAAACAATATTTTCAGGTAGCTTTGTCTACATGCAACAATTGGTTGACAAGAATCTTTTTTGCTCATACTGTCAATCTCAGTCTATGGTATTTAAATTTTTTGTGTTATTGGATTCCTTTGATGCTATGTACTTTTAAGCAACCATTTTTTTTTCAAAGAACAAATGATTTTAAAAGCTATTCAGGTAAACATGAATTAAGTGGTACGTAGAGAATAGTTTGACAAATCTTTTCTGTTTATAGAAAGACAGGAAAATGCAAAAGCATTGTTTGATCAAAGAAGATCTATGGCTTTTCTTATTTGTGGGAATAGCTTTTAAAATCATTTGTGTATAGACAATTTGAGGGACATGCAAAGGCATAGGTCCATTGAGCAAAAGTGCAGTCATAGATTGATTAAATAATTTTTACAAGAGATTGAAACTCAGAGGTACAAGCACACGGTGCATACATGTAAAGCAAATGCATTAAATAGCATGTGGGTCGATGAAAAAGCTGCTGGAATGGCTTGGTGGACAGGTATAGCCAGGTTGCTTTGTCCATTGGCTATAGACTTAAGTTGGCTGTTAAGCATCACTATTACTTTGTGTAGATTGTTTTTCTATTCTAGAAGTCTTTGTTCTGGGAGAGTTTATAGCGATTAAGCAAACTTTGTTATAGGTACAGTATCCAGAACCAGAAATGAGTTACTTGAGACAATAAATAGCTTCTTCCCTTAGTTTCCTTTTTACTTTAGAGGCTCAAAGCACATAGTGAAATTGGCAATATGAGCAAAAAAAACTGTGCTTAAAGTCATTTTGCATGCAAGCAAGTCCATGGAAAAATATTGAATCATGTCTATGAGGGACGTAGTACATCATTCATTGTACTCATCTGCCATGTTAGCTTTTGGAATTAACTTTGTAGGCTTTTATTTGTAAAACAGGAACATTATACATACGTTAACTTGCAAACTGTATAGCAACTTGCTACAACTATAAACAGATCTATGAAAAAAAAAGCCTTAAATGCATATAGGAAAAAACCAGTTCACATAAAACAAAGGCCTATGGCTCTAAACGCTATTTGGAACTGTAAACAGGGTTTAAAATTTATATGCTAGTAGTTCATTTTATTCTATAGATATTGTATAGAGGAAGTATAACATACTAACACATAAGCAAAACCTATTCTATTGCTCGAAGACAATTACTATTGCAATTGTGGATAATGCATTTTCCTGTTTGTATATATGGAAACAGCCCTCTAAATCATTTATGTTCAAAGAAATGAGGAATACAAGATAGAAAAATGAATACATGGAAAAGAACTCTATGCAGTTATTATATTGAAGAATTTCAATTGCATTTCAAGTAAAGCATAAAAGGCAAATTGGAGAACTGACCTTGTAATCTGCTATCAAATGATCAAGTATACATGTACAAATGTACAAATTGTGATAGGGACAATCAATTTTTGCTAGTGTAGTTTGTGCATGATTGTTTAAATACAGTTGAGAGCATTGAACCCTGTCACAAGGACAAAATAGACAAATGAGTAAAGTGAGTGACATATACTATGTTATCCATAAAAAGAAAACAAAATTCTTATGTAGATTCATTCAAACAAGAAACAATCCAAATAAGAACTTTTTGTTTCTTAAAATACAAATTGCATTTTTCTATTTATTTTTAAATACTTGTTGCTATTTCTGTACCCTATAATATAGAACATTTTATTGGATATGTATGCACCAGGGTAATTCTGTTATTGCAATGGTGGCATAGGCTCTTTAAGGGCAATCAATGTAATAGATCCCATATTTGCTTAAGCACCTTAAAAAGTGTAAATAGGCCACAACAACTAATCAATACCAAGGAAAAAAACAACACTGACTTGTGCTAACATTGTTAAGCTATGGTAAAAACAATTTCTAGCTATTGTTTAATTCCAAACTAGCTATCACTTAATAGGGAAAGTGACGTAAATATTGATTTTCTAACTGAATGGGATCATTTCATTTCCATATGCATAAGTTTATTTTGTACCATTATGTAGCATTTACTATTACTTGTGCAATGAAGCCACATGCAAGTAGAATTCATAACTCATGGCATTTAGATACACCCAAGGAGAAATACAAACCAAGGTTGTTAGCATCCTGATAAGAAAGATGATGAGATACATCCAATTAATGTATGCCACAACATCTTATTCAATGAAGATGATTTGGATAGAAATGTTACAAGTCAGAATCCTTATTGGTATGTGAGTAATCCTCTTTGTCAAGACTTTTCAAGGAAATTGCATGCCAATACTATCAGTGAATAAGTGGAATTAGATCTTTTAATTGACTTTGTTTGATTTGTCAAATGTGCACAGGGATAGTTATAATTATTTGTTTGTTTTAATTATTATGTATATAGATACTATTCAATAGTTATGTAATTAATTAGATATGAAATGAGAAAAGGAAAAAGAAAATTAATTAATTAAGATAATTTGATTCATTAATTAATAAAATGAATTATCGTGTAGAAGTAAAAAAATTAGAAGTTGTGAAAAAATCCTCTTCGCTTTATGGTTTAATGACAACGAGAGACATGAAAAAAATTGTGGAGTTTAAGCTTATATCTGTAAATTGCATTAGCCTGACAATTTGTAAAGTGCTTTTAACACAATGTCCTCATATTGTATCTAAGGTCCTATTATGGGACATGCTAACAGAACAGTGGCTCAAAAACTTGTACTATGGAACAGTTTTGCAGCAATTGAAGATATGCAGTCTTTGGAAAGCTCATGAGTGCCAAGTTATTGTTAAGATGTCACATTCTACATTGGACAAAAGACAATTGCTTGCCCAAGGAACTAGTTCATGAAGAACAGCATAGGCTGAGCACTATGAAACCCATCACATTTATTGCCTGCAAAAAAATCCTCTTATTCATTTTACTGTATGCATGTGAGTCGACAGTGACTTGCTTTGAGCTTTTCCGTTTATTAAACTATTTTTAGTATTATCTATTTGAATTTTTTTGTTGAATTGCGAAGGTTTCATGTGCGTTTGATAGGTATTATGTAGAAATCCTCTTGGTCATTTTGCTTCATGCATGTGAGCCCTGTAGAGTTTGTATTTCTTTTATTGTTGCAAGGTGGCCCCATCAAGAGGACTTTGGAACCAAAATTATGTGAACATGTGCGATAATGAGAGCTTTGCAACAATGAGTCATAGTGTGTTGCTTTGAGCTTTGCCGTTGCCATGAAAGCATAAAGGATAGAGGAATTCTATTAAAAGTCATGGTTGTTGTCCTCGTAGGCATAAATGCAAACAATGGGAGCATAGAGAATACAGTAAAAGCCTTTTACCTGTCAGCAAGTATAAATTTGTGTTAAAAGTCGTGGTTCTTGTCCTCGTAGGCATAAATGCAAACAATGGGAGAAAACTGATGGAAGAAACTATTTATTGCCTGGAGTAGCTTGTCTGGAAGTGTCATTTTTTGGAATCATGACAACCTTTGCCCTGTCACTATAAACTATTTTTGTAGAAAAGACATATCGACACATACATATATGTATACATATGTATATATATGTACAAATACATCCATGTAAAGACAGATTAATGCATCTGTGGACATAGACATTTTTTTTGCATCCATATGATTGCATGCATATACACATAAATGCACCTATACATACACACATATATGCATAGACACATATATGCATAGATATATCTAGAGCCAAATGCATACATGCATATATGCATCTACAAAGGTCTACATAGATATACACATAGGTAAATGCATATCCACATAGAAACATGCATACATACATACATGCACTGACACATTAAGCAAAGAGTGATTATGATAGTGAACTAAAGAACTATGAAAAAACAACCCCGTGATGTACTTGAATAGAAAGGAACTGTGGAGAGTAGCAAATTCTCATGTCAAGTAACTTGTTTCTAGGTGCGGGGCTTGCAACCGTAACATCTCTTGCTTGGTGGCTATAAAATCTTCCTCAGAACAAGAGCTTACAAAGCACAAAAAAACAACACACGCAAAGTAATGGAAATGCATACCAAGTAACCCAACTCTATATTAAATGACCAAAGTACCCTGGCCACGCGTGGCCTCCAAGCGACTCCACCGCATTCACCTCGAGCCAAATGCCATTCAATGCATTTTTTTTTCATGCATCACGTACGTCTACCCGCCAGTTTGATAAACTATGCCTTTGCTTATTTCTAATTAATCAATTTATGCGCTCACTGTTTCCTGATATTTTAATGTGTTTAATCTGCATTCATGGATTACGTACCTCTAGCCGCCACCTTTTAAACTATGCCTTTGCTTAAATTTATTTAATCAATTTATGCGTTCGCATTTTCCTGAATTTTTAAAACGAAAATGATTTATAAAGCTACTCGGACGAATAGAAAAATAGATAAATGCTAATTTTCCAATATATAAAATAGCTCTCCAAATTAAAACTATACAAAAAAAAAGCAATATGTTAAATGGCGAAATGTGATTGGTTCATGCTCCCGTTAAATGCATTCCGGGTGAATGCACAAGTATTCCTGCCTACTAGCAGGAACTAACAAAATCATTTCAACCAAATACATAAGTATTCTTGCCTTGACACTACGAGCTAATTAAATTGTCACTATAGAAAATCAGTCTATCCAAGTGAGTGCTATTAGGGTTGTTATCTTCAATTTCAAACTCCTTTGATGTTAATGCATTTTCTTTGGTAGTAGAATATGGAGTTTCCTTTTTAAATGTGAGTCTGGAAGAAAATGACATATACAAATAAAATTAAGCAAAGGCATAGGCTACAAAACTGACAGCTTTTATCAATAGAAAGAGGACATTTACAGTGGCAGAGCAGAAGCTGTCGTGCTCATCGAAAGAACACCAAGAGACAAGTTACTCAAGGCAACAAATGGCTATTTTTTTTTCTATTTTGCTTCATTATATCCCAAAAAAGCAAGCTAGGTTTCACAATGCATGAAAACACATCTGTGCAAACAACTGTCAAAATTATAATTGCAATGGATGACAATGATGGTGTAACAGACACTAATAGTGTAAACATGGCCCTCTATAGGCTTTTGCAATGCATTTTAACTTTATTGCTGTTTTGCATCGAGCTTGAAGAACCACTGCAAACATGGTTTTGAAACAGATTTAAATCAATGGATGTAAGTCAAGAAAGGTTTCAAGTTACACTTAATACTTGAAACTTGAAGCATTATTGCTTCATGCTATAGCAAAAGTGCAGACAGGGACACTCAAGCAAATTCAACTATGACATCATCAAACAAGGATTTTTTTGCTATCACTATGACTAACTGTTGAACTTAATTGACTCATTAGTCAAATAGCTTTATTCACCATTGACCTAACTTGTCTCAAAGCTATCTTGTTAAACTGATTTGTTAATTTCATTAATGAGTAAAAGATAGAATTGGCTTAATTTGCACAAGCTAACTGCAAAATTGACTTGTTCGTTAGTTGACTTTGATTAATGGTTCAGGGACAAATGAGACAAATTAAATTGTGATGAGAAAAATGTAAGATGGACTTATTGGCTCGTATGCCACATATACTATGACATTTCAGCTTTCATGAAATAATACCGAAAGCAATAGAGTAAGCAGATGACTTAACATACACTAAGAGATACAATTAATATGAATAGCTATAAGCTATTGAATATTTGTACCATAAGGAACAGAAAGGAAGATGTTGCCAAAGATTTTGCAATTTCGGTTTACAGTTGTGTTTGCTTCATTGTCTATAAAGCCTTTTCAAGAAGTTCCTTTTTTTTTTTTGCATATGAATGGCCATGATTGGTTTAATTGATTTGGTGTACAAAGATGTTTTATAATTAACCATAATTAAGTTTTCATATAAGCTTCTACGTATCCCTGTATGCAACTACGTATACATGCGTCCATGTTTTTTATTGGATATGCCACTATAGCCGTGCACCAATTTACTTTGTTATATGGCAGTCGCATATAGTAACACTAATAAGCTCTTTCACTGTACATAGCAATTGTTTTCGTAAATGCCAAGCTGAGCTTATATGTATCAGGATACATATATACGCACACAAAAAAGAACTGAACTATGGTCTCTATTTTCCCATTTTCGTAGACACGTTACTATTGCAATCAAATGTGTAAAGCATTTGTGTCCAAAGAAATTAGATAAAGGAATGGCAATATGTTACACAACGCTGTTAAGCCAAGTAGCTAATAGACCACACTCAGTATGTAAATTAAGCCAATTCTATCATTAATCATAGTAATAGCAAACAAGCACTTGTGAGATGGTCTCATTGTTGAGTCAAGTGCAAGATTGACTTGTTTGTTAATTGACTTTGATTAATGGTTTGGAGACAACTGAGACAAATAAAATTGTCATTAGCACAATGTAAGATGGACTTATTAGCTACTACGCCACATAAACTATGACACTTGAGCTTTCATGAAATCACCTCACAACAACTCCATCAAATCATGGAAGGGCTATTCAGTGGCTTCACGTATGGTCCCCCTGTCATTTGAATGAGGTCAGAAAAGTAAAGGAATAAAATGTATAGAGTGAATCTGATTAGGATGTTGGAAGACTTGTTAAATGAGAAATGGAAACTAAAACATTGAATTTGAGTTTCCATTATCTATTTTTGTTTACTTCTTGACCACTGTTTTGTTAAACTGTAGATTGTAAAACACATGGTGTTGTAAAAACAACTCATAGACAGTTGTAAGAGACAATGTGTTGTAAAGTATTTTGTATTACTCTTGATTAGTTTTTGATTGGAATTATTTTGTACTGCTATAATTACTTTATTACTTTCTATTACTGTATTTCAGTATAGACATTTCAAGGTGAAGAACATGAGACATATGCAATACAAAATCACAGGTTTAATTACCAAGGTATCAATGAGCAAGAACTTTTTAGTAGATAAAGGTCATGAACATTGAACTACTAGTATCACAGTCACCACAACGTTTAAGGAAACCTATGCTCAACACTCTCTTTTCCATTATTAATTGTATTCCCAATGTCATCCATGAAGAATATCCTCAAAGATATAGAATACATGGATGCACAGCCAAAAGAAGTTATTCATGGATCAAAGATATGCAATTCATTGATTAAAGAAATGGAAATCATGGATCAAAGCAATGGCTAATAGCAGATTCAAGAGGTTGACAAAGTTCTTCATGGATGAAATTGGGAATAAAATTGATAATGGAAAAGGGAATCTACACCATAGGTTTTCTTAAATGCTGTGGTGACTGTTCTACTATTCGTTCAATGTTCATGACCTTCATATACTCAAAGGTTCTTGCTTGTTTTCCATGGAATATAGATTTTAGTGACTAGAGATGAATTGTGATTGCTTTGAGCGTTTCATTTTTTGTTATCTTGCAGATTTGTGTAGTCATATGAGATGTTGTTGCTGCAAAGTCAAGACCTGGGAACAAGTTACTTGACACATGTACCCATACACTATGACATTTAAGATTCACATAAGTGTCATTCACGCAAATCTGCTATCATGGTAAAGGCATGCAAACAACGATGTTCCAATTCCATGTGGTAATTCTATTTCCATTTGTCCAAGTTCATTTCGTTCCATTATCAAGAACCAATAATTAAATGTTTAAACCAGGTACATGCAAACAACAATGGAAGAAAGGTTCCATAGTGCTTTAAGACATTGTTATACTGTCATTATAAATTCATATTTTAAGCTATTTCTAGGATTATTTATTCGAGCTTCTTGCTGAAATGCAAAGGTTTCATCTGCATCTGAGCTTATCCGTTGGCATCAAAGAATAAAGGGTAGAGGGATTCTGTTAAAAGTTGTGGTTGTTGTCCTCATAGGCATAATCCCATATTTTAAACTACTTTTTCACTTTATGCTTGTAAGTCGATAGTGTATTGCTTTGAGCTATTCCATTGGCATGAAAGCATAAAGGAGAGAGGAGTTCTGTTAAAAGTCATGGTTACTGTCCTCGTAGGCATAAATGCATATATTAAACTACTTTTAGTATTATCTATTCCAATTTTTTGTTGAGAATGCAAAAGTTTCATTTGCGTTTCATTGGTATAATGCAGAAATCCTCTTGTTCATTTTACTTCATGCATGTGAGACCTATAGAATTTGTATTTTTCTAATTGTTGCAAAGTGGTCCCATAAAGAGGACTCTGGAACCAAAATTATGTCAACATGTATGATAGTGAGAGCTTTTCATCAATCAGTCAACAGTGTGTTGCTTTGAGCTTTCCCATGGTCATGAAAGCATAAAGGATAAAGTGATTCTGTTGAAAGTCGTGATTGTTGTCCTCATAGGCATAAATGCAAACAATGAGAGCATAAAGAATACAGTAGAAACCTTTTCCCTGCCACCAAGCATAAAAATTCTGTTAGGTGTGGTCGTTACTATTTTCTGTATCTTGGGATTGTAAAAAACTATGTCAAGAAATGTTGTAGAATCCAAATTACAATGTTGCCATACAACAATCAAGTAATATTGCTTTTTGCTTTTTAGTCTGTCTGATACAAGAAATCCAAGTAGGGTATCATAGTGCTGTAAGGCAATTGTATACTTTGATTATAAATTCGTACTTTAAACTACTTTTAGTATTGTTTATTCGAATTTTTTTGTTCAACTGCGACGGTTTCATCTGCGTTTGATGGGAATTATTGTTTTTAAGATGTTGTGACATACATTCATTGGATGTATCTCAGCATCTTCCTTATCAGGATGCTAACAACCTTGATTTGTATCTGTCCTTGAATGTATCTGGATGAGCTATGAACTATGAATTCTACTCACAGATTGCTTGGTTGTACAAGTAATACTACGTGTTACAGAATGGTAGACACTACAACGCTTAGTATTCATATACACCCATGCACAAATACTTGGTATTCAACACATTAACACAGGCATGGTTGTCTAGGGCTAGTTTGTTAATTTCCTTTGATTAATAGTTTAAATGCACACAAAGCTAATTGCAATCATTTATTTCTTTGAATCTGCAGGTACTTAAAGGCTAACTAGCAATTGCCTAATTATTTAGATATGGGACAACACAAGGATGAATAAGGAAATATGAACTTGCCTAAATGATCATGAATAATACAGCCATTTGGTAAAATGCTACATACACTGTGACATATAGGCTCCAAAGACTGCCAATGAATAGCAAAAGCTTCAAAACTCTCAGTTAACATGTAAAGGACTGAGAAAAATCAATCTGCTAACTGGATGAGGTCATTTTACTTCAATTATTTAGCACTAATTCTTAATTGTTTAATCACAGTATGACTAGATAGCTAGCTGGCGCCATCCACAAAAAGGCATTTCAGGCAAATGCAATAGTAATATGTTATATACATGCATTCATATATACATACTTACATGCACACATATATACATGCAAACCTGTATGCATGGATGCATACAAAGACTATGTTTCATGGGATTATTGAATAGTTAACTTGCTTTCTATATGCTTCCATATTTTGCATGTGTGCCTATAAGGACAATAACCACAATATTTGACAGTATTCCTCTATACTTGATAACAGCTCATTAGTTCCAAAGCTCTCTCTATAGGACAGCTATGCATTGCATACAAGGCTCAGATGAATCCTTCATACTTCAAGCAAGGATTTGAATGAATAACACTTAAAATGATCTAAACTATGACTTTACAATCAAAGTATCTAAACGCATTGCAACAAGGCAAAACCCAAGTTCCATTTAACGTGTACAATGAAAGTAAATAGCAATCATTTATTTCTTTGAATTTGTAGGTACTTCAAGGCTAACTAGCAATTGCCTAATTATTTAGATATGGGACAACACAAGGATGAATAAGGAAATATGAACTTGCCTAAATGATCATGAATGATAGAGCTATTTGGTAAAATGCTACATAGACTCTGACATTTAAGCTTCAAAGACTGCCAATGAACAGCAAAAGCTTCAAAGACTCTCAGTTAACATGTAAAGAGCTGAGAAAAAAAAATCTGCTAACTGAACGGGGTCATTTTACTTCAATTATTTAGCACTAATTCTTAATTGTTTAATCACAGTATGACTAGATGGGTAGCTGGCGCCATCTACAAAAAAGCATTTTAAGCCAATGCAACAGTAATCTGTTATATACACACATACATACATGGCAACATACATACATGGCAACATAGATACATGCATTCATATATACATAATTACATGCACACATATATACATGCAAACCTGTATGCATGGATGCATACAAAGACTATGTTTCATGGGAAAATGCATTTAAGATGTACAATGAAATTAACAAGAAGGGAAAATGCATTTGCTTTAAAGTTTGAACAACAATTTCAAGAGGTTGTCTAGCCATTGTCGAAAATATGGTTTTCTATCAGCATAGTCCTTCAACCTTCTTTAGGTCTAACTGCTACTTTGTAAATTGACTTTGATTGAAAGATCAAAATATGAAATGTGGCTAAGGATAATTATAGACAACTGCACGTTGCCTCCAAGATTCAGACGAATCCTTGGTATTTCAAGGAAAGGTTTGAATCGATAACACTTAGAATGGTTTAAACTATGATTTTAGAATCGAAGTATCCAAACGCATTGTAACAATGCAAAACCCAATTTTTATTTAAGATGCACAATGAAAGGCAAAAATGTGAAATGTGGCCAAGGACAATCATACTTATTTATCTCTTTTAATTGTTATATATTCAAAGACTAATTAGCAATCCAAGCAATCTCGCCTCTAGTCAGATGTCGTTAAATACATTGATTTTGTATTAATGAATTATGCACCTTTTAGCCATTAGTTTTAATCAAAGCATACATATGGATTTAGAATCAAACTCTTAAAATTTGAGAAGGTTAATTTTTTGAAATAAAGATCTACTTTTGAACCTCAAATGCTTAATTTTTATGAACCATATAGCATATGCCACTCACAATACCCATTTGCAAAGATTGTCCTTGTAACTAAAAGCAACAATATGATTACAAGTACAATCAATACAGTGAGAATCTTGAATTAACCTTTTTCTCTGTTTACTATTTGCGATTGCAAACAAAAGAGAAGGTTCATTCTAGAAACTCACCTGGAACTACTTGCTTGAAGGATTTGCCACAGCCAGACCGCTACACGACCTCTTTTCTTCCAACGAAAAGCATTGCACCATGTAAAAAGCTTTCATCAGAAAACATAAACCATGCCTTTGTTTTTTCTAAAAGAATAGCAATATATAGTACCCCTACTGCGATGCATACTAATAGCAAAAACCATTTTAAACACTATCAAGCATTTTCCCAGGTTCAAGAGACACAAGTATCAATGCAAAGAAGATTACCTACACAAGCTAATTGTCACAGGTTACTGGACCACAAATCTCTTAGCAATGAATTTGACTGCTCTTTTGCTTGAAGCATAAAACTGTTCTATAAAGCAATATCACTTAACTGCTCTATGGGAACATTGTAATTTGGACTCAACAACATTTTTGGCATAGTCTTTTACAACCCCAAGATACACAAAGAGTAAAAACAACAACTGACAAAATATTTATGCTTGCTGGCAGGAAAAAAGGTTTCTACTGCATTCTCCATGCTCCCATTGTTTGCATTCATGACTACCAGGACAACAACCACGACCTTTAACAGAATCCCTCTATCCTTTATGATTCCATGACAACGGAAAAGATCAAAGCAATACACTCTTGACTAATTGTTGGGAAGCTCTCATTATCGCACACGTTGACATAATTTTGGTTCCAAAGCCCTCTTTATGGGACCACTTTGCACTAATAATAATAAAAAAACAAACTCTACAGGACTACATGCATGAAGGAAAATGAACAAGAGGATTTCTACATAATACCTATCAAACGAAGATGAAACCTTCGCATTACAACAAAAAATTTGAATAAACAACACTAAAAGTAGTTTAAAATACGAATTTATAGTGAAAGTAAACAATTGCCTTAAAGCACTTTGAAACCCTACTTGCATTTCTTGTACCGAACAGAATAAAAAGCAAAAAGCAATATCACTTCACTGCTCTATGGAAACATTGTAATTTGGACTCGTCAACTTTTTTGACATAGTTTTTTATAACCCTAACATACAAAAATAGTAACGATGACATGTGACAAAAAATTTTGCTTGCCGACAGGTAAAAGGTTTCTATTGTATTCCCTATGCTCCCATTGTTTGCATTTATGCCTACGAGGACAACAACCACGACATTTAACAAAATTCCTCTATCCTCTATGCTTTCATGGCAACGACAAAGCTCAAAGCAACACACTATGACTCATTGTTGCAAAGCTCTCATTATCGCACATGTTGACATAATTTTGGTTCCAAAGCCCTCTTTATGGGACCACCTTGGAACAATAAAAGAAATACAAACTCTACAGGGCTCACATGCATGAAGCAAAATGACCAAGAGGATTTCTACATGATACCTATCAAACACACATGAAACCTTCGCATTTCAACAAAAAAAATCAAATAGATAATACTAAAAGTAGTTTACTACACGGAAAAGCTCAAAGCAACTCACTGTCGACTCACATGCATGCAGTAAAATGAACAAGAGGATTTTTTACATAATTCCCATCAAACACAAATGAAACCTTTGCATTTCAACAAGGAATTCGAATGAACAATACTAACAGTAGTTTAAAATACGAATTTATAATCAAAGTATACAAATGCCTTCAAGCACTATGAAACCCTACTTGCACTTCTCCTAGTTTTTTATAACCCCAACATATAAGAACAGTAATGATGACATCCGACAGAAATTTATGCTTGCCGACAGGTAAAAGGTTTTTACTGTATTCTCTATGCTCACATTGTTTGCATTTATGCCTACGAGGACAACAACCACGACTTTTAACAGAATTCCTCTATCCTTTATGCTTTCATGGCAACGACAAAGCTCAAAGCAACACACTATGACTCATTGTTCCAAAGCTCTCATTATCGCACACGTTCACATAATTTTGGTTCCAAAATCCTCTTTATGGGACCACCTTGCAACAATAAAAGAAATACAAACTCTACAGGGCTCACATGCATGAAGCAAAATGACCAAGAGAATTTCTACATAATACCTATCAAACGCACATGAAACCTTCGCATTTCAACAAAAAAATTCAAATAAATAATACTAAAAGTAGTTTAATAAATGAAAAAGCTCAAAGCAACTCATTGTCGACTGACATGCATACAGTAAAATGAACAAGAGGATTTCTTACATAATTCCCATCAAACGTAGATGAAACCTTCGCATTTCAACAAGAAATTTGAATGAACAATAATAACAGTAGTTTAAAATACGAATTTATAATCAAAGTATACGAATGCCTTCAAGCACTATGAAACCCTACTTGCACTTCTTGTATCAAACAAACTAAAAAATGAAAACTTACCTCTTTTGACCTCAAGCAATTTGTCTGTCACTGTCCACCGTTTTAATGTATCAAAACTCTCAAAATTACCAAATTATCACTTCAAATAACTCGTTTCTGGGTCTGGACTCTGCAACTATAACATATCCTGCTCAGTCGCTAAAACTCTCCCTCGAAACACTGCTCACAGAACACAAAAACAACACACGCAAAGTAATGGAAATGCATACCAAGTAACCAAACTCTATATTAAATGACCAAAGTACCCTGGCCACGCGTGGCCTCCAAGCGACTCCACCGCCTTCACCTCGAGCCAAATGACATTCAATGCATTTAATTTTTTTCATGCATCACGTACGTCTACCCGCCAGTTTGATAAACTATGCCTTTGCTTAATTCTAATTAATCAATTTATGCGCTCACTGTTTCCTGATATTTTAATGCATTTAATCTGCATTCATGGATTACGTACCTCTAGCCGCCACCTTTTAAACTATGCCTTTGCTTAAATTTATTTAATCAATTTATGCGTTCGCATTTTCCTGAATTTTTAAAACGAAAATGATTTATAAAGCTACTTGGACGAATAGAAAACTAGATAAATGCTAATTTTCCAATATATAAAATAGCTCTCCAAATTAAAACTATACAAAAAAAAAGCAATATGTTAAATGGCGAAATGTGATTGGTTCATGCTCCCGTTAAATGCATTCTGGGCGAATGCACAAGTAAATTTCAAGAAGATTCAATAACTGTAGAGCTAACTTCGCACATCGTAAATTTCAAGAAGATTAAGTAACTGTGAGGACTAACTTCGCACGAGTTAAAAAACAAACAAACAAATAGATTTCACATGGTTGTGTTTATGTTAGGGTGTTAAAAGTTATTTTTAATTTTTCAGAATTATATTTTTGGTGTAAATATGTGTGATCTTATGATTTGATAAAATATTTATAGATTGTAAATAATGTATATTTTTTAAGAAAATAAAAATTAATTTTCAATTCATTAAGATATATTGTAAAGATGAATTTCGATGATGCATCTAGAATTAATATGGGTTCTATTCATTTTAAGATTATTTTTCTTTTGGCAAGTGGTAATTTTATTAAGGGTATTTCATTCTATCTTGGTTGTCAATTGAACAATGAAGCAAAAGGTTTGGCAATCTTGGAAGGGATTGAATTGGTGGTTGCTTCCGGGTTCAAACATCTAGAGGTTGAAGGCTATTCCTCAGTGATTATAAATGATTTGAAGAAAAATGCTTTGTGTGATTGGAAATTAAAAATTATTGTTGAGGAAATTCTTCTTTTAAAAGGTCATTTAAAAAAAAAAAGCTTAGTCATTGCTTGAGGGAAGCCAATGTGATGGCATATTGGAATTTGTGCATGTGAGGGACACATCCTTTGGTGGGGAAATAAGCATTCCAAATTTTAGAATCCCTCCCAATTATTTTGGAGTGACTATGTCTAGCTATGGTGTAAATTCTTGGGAAATTCAAACAATGTTTAAGAGTGCTTTGGATTCAATTTTTTTATGTCTAGAGTTTAAAGGTGACTCCCTAATGATTATAAATCTAGACAATGTTAAAAAAAATACTAATTTTTTGCATAAAATTTATGAAAGAAACTACTCTAAATAAGTTATTGAATCCACTTGATGTTAAAGAATAGCAAAGTTATTCCCATAAGATAATACCAAATTTACCTTAGGAAACTCATTTGCAAATGACCCAACAAGAAGACACCACACTAGGTGTTATATCACTAAAATAGACATGGTTAGAATATAGTGATACTTTTGTCTATATAAATATTCTTGGTGGTAAGCAATCCATTGCACTCCTCCATGTAATCACTCTAACAATAAATAGGAAAACATAATAACAAAAACATGTAACCATGCATCCCACATCATGCCTTCCTTTGGATCTTATCACAACAAGTTATATGCAAAAAAATGTGACATAAAAAATTGTCACTTTCATTTTTATGTCTAAAATGAGCATTTGGCGAGCATCAAATATGGTGAGGACCAGATTTGGTGCTTTCCAAATGTGAAACATGTTATAAAAACAAAAATCAAACTTCCTTTTCATTTTTTTGTTGTTCAACCTGTGACCTACATATTTTTTCTCCTCAACTTGCGCTTGCCAAATTATATTGTCATTTTTGTCACCTGGAGGTTGTGAAATTTTCATCAAGATGTCACCAAAATGTTGAGGAGGTGAACGAGGTAAGTATATCTTCTTTTTTAGTTTCAAATTTAGATTAATTTTTAGATTGAATTAGGTTTTTTTATGAAAAATTATTTTGATTTTCAAGAAATGATATTCCACCCACAAATGTTGAAAATCCACCATCACCTCCTCATGAAGACCCTCTTGAACAAGAACACAACAAACACCTCCATTAATTCCTAGACATCCCTCAGGAACACAAGAAAACATACTAGGGAAAATATAAGACAATAAAAACAACTTGAGAAATTGATTACAAGGTTAAAAGATCTTGCTGCAATAAACCCCCATAGGACAAGCCTTATTGAATCTTTGCAATCTATCATGTCTTATGTAAGATTAGTGAGGGTGCAAATTAATTTTTGGTCTAATAAGAGGGAAGAACAAAAATAGTTTTATGCAAATAAATTATCCTATGAGCAAGTAAAGAAAAAGAAAATTAACAAATCCAACGTGTGTGCCCTCTTCACCAACCCATGAACTAATCAACCCTTAAAAATTGGATGTAGGAGGTTCCCTATCTATTGGTGCCACCATGAAGGGATAAAGAATAATTTTTGGGCTAGGTGATGGATGGTTTTTGACCAACCTTTGTGCAATAATTACAAGATACCATAATACTTTTTAAGGAAACTCTATTGTGAGTTTGTCCTCAATGAGATTCCAAATTATTTTAACTTTCTAGATTTCCAAGGTAAAGGTGGGGGCTCCTCACATGATAGAGTGGAGGCACAACATAACCCACACCTAGCATCGAGACCCTTGGGCAGACTTATGGTGGAGCATGTGACTATTCCTTACATTGTGAAGGACATTGTCAAGGTGGACACCTTAGACATCATTAGCTTGCTCACTTAGAGCCTTATATAGTATGTGACACCTCCAATACAAGGTGATGTGGGTGAGTCTTCTAGGTATTGAGTTCTAATCCATTTTTGCCAATCTTGTGACGTTTGCACTTATGATCCTGAGAGTAGTTAGGATGCAGCTACATAGGGGATGGTTATGACAAAATATTTGTTCAATGAAACATTTGGCATTGATACTCAGGTAGATTTCAACAAGTTCATTTGATTTTATTTATTAAATTTGTATTCTAATATTTAAGAATAACTAAATTAGTAGAATGATTATGATGAAAATTTAAGGTCAGAGTATTTGTGCTACTTGAAATGTTCCCCCAACCCCCCATTTCATGACATTATCAAGTCCACACATATGTAACCAATAAAAAATATAATTATTACATGTGAATAGTTGAACCTTATATGAGTGGTTTTCTCATAACTCACTTTGGATATTGAATAGTTTGATGGTGGAACTTTGACATTGACACCTTGTAGTACTCACCGTCAATGAACTTTCACCTTGGTAACCTTTATTCATTGATGGTGTTATAAAAAAATGTTAGGTAGTTTTGGTAATTGAACAACATTTGTTGTTTCGTTTTTCAAATGTTGACATTAGATAATCCTCCTAATGTTTGTGCCACAATGCACCATGGTATTATTGTAGCAATAGAAAGTTTTCCTCCTTTGATAGAGGTATAAGACATATCAGTGAATTTCACATTATATTTGTTCTTTTATTGATCTATTATTGAAAAATTTAATGATACTCGTATGTAGTTTAATTGTTATCTTGATGCTTTCTATAGAGGCTTGTGACTTTAGATCATGAACGTGTGCCTATTGTGGATGAACATGTTGATTATTTGTATGAAATAAGTGATTATTTTGTTATATGCCATTCTATAATTCAATTTCTATATATCAATCTATATTTTTTATTGTATTAGATAGGCCTCCAAATAAGTCTAGAGAGGAGGATGAGTGAGCACACTCGAAAGCCACCAACATCATATGCATCTCCATCTAGTCAACAATCAAAGGTAGCTCGTGATCTATTTCCTTCCCCTAGTGGGAAATGACTAAAATGTAGTCCATTATTGTTTGCATATGTGGTATTACGAACATATAATTTGTATTACAAATATGTGACATTTTATGTCCATATGGCTTTTTTTCAAGCCTATATTTATTTTATCAACATATAATGATGTATGGCCTTATGGATTTTTGGTTAATGCGAATATTTTTTACCACTATTATCCATATTTGCACTACAAATGATAAATTGAATAAATGAATAATTACACAAAGTTCATTGTTGGTAACCATATAATTGTTACAAATATCTCAGGTCTATTTAAGGGGGCGACCCCTTTTACTTTTAAAAATAATATTGGTAGCATAAGCATGTGAGTTATTGAAGTCTTTATCAAACATATCATGGATGAATTTGAGATCACAAGCATTTGGTAACATAATGAAACTAAAAATTATTATAATGCAACCATAAAAGATATATTATTGGGTCTAATTCACTATATCACATGTGTAGAGATCACATTGTCATCCTTTTTTTGTAATGATAACTATAGTACTCAAATAATGAAAAAAAATGTGTTCTATTTTTGTAATATTTTTGCCATCATATTATCCCCATTGTCATCTTTGTCTTCTATTTCATTGTCACTTTTGCATGATGTTTACATCTTGTAAGGATTATCCTCATTATTATGAGCAAATGCCATTTAATTTGCTTGATGACTATCTAATTCATCTTTAACTCTTGTTATCCACAATACGACCCCAAGTGTTAAGTCATTGCAAATTCCCCCTATACCTTTAATATGGATGACCTTTACTTTTAAATTTTCCTATCCACAATCATAAGTATTAGCAAACCCTGTCATTATCTCTAGATATAAATTCAAGCCCTATAAACCTTTGTCATGCTTTTGTGTCATATATTGCAATGAGTGTCTTCTCTCTCATAAAGGATTGTCCTATTGGCATCCTATGTGATTGTCCTTTTGATGTAGTTATTTCCCTTATTCTTTTGTTAATGGTGATTGTCCTTATGGAGGAGTATCCTCATCATAGTGGTTGTTCTCTTTCACTTGACATTGCACTTGTCATGTTTTACTATCCTTAGCATGGTGATCCATTTCTTTTTGACATTTGCAATGTTGACTTGACTATCCAAAAATTCTTTGATGAATCCTTATCATGGTTTGTATTCTTTATGGCAGTCCTCTAAGTATATTGTCCTTACATGGTGACAACCATCCTTTCTTTTAACTATCACAAACCTACTCTTTACATGCCCTATGTCAATCTTTCATGACTATTATCCTAGCATCATGATGTGTTTTCCCCTTGTTAATAGAAGATGATTATCTTCATGTTTTGTCAATGTTATCTTCATAGTGCTTTTGGAAATTCATATTGACTGTCTTTTCATATCAAAACCATAGTAGGCCTACAATATCTTGTCCTTTGATGTTACCAAGTCCTTTAATACAATGATTTCATAGGTTATCTTCATTGTCTTATGAATATCCTATACTCCATGATGATTTATTCTTTCAAGGACTATCATTTTCCTTTCTTCTAAAAACTTGTGGCTCTCCATGATCTCTCTTGGTGTTGACCTTGAAACTCATTCATGAAAACCAAATCTTAGATCAAAATTCATGTATGGTCTATCACCTGATTGTCACCATATTATTTTGTATAGGTGTTTCTTTCTTGTGAACAAGATCTAACACTATTCCATGATATTGTAAAACATCATTTTAGACTACCCTCCTATCTTTTGAACCATACTACTACTATTGAACAATTCACTCATGTTTAGGACTGTCACTTTCATGACTGTAACCTTGGTGTGGACTATATTTTATTCCTTAATCACATATATCTTTTACATTGTGCTACTTGAACTCTTCCATTGACTTGTGAATGCCGTCACTAGGTCTTTCGTTTGTCACTATGAATTATGGACATTTTTTTTTGACACAACCCATACTATACTTGTGACTATCCCTTATTTTTATATTCACCTATGATTGGCTTGCCATAGTGTTTGTACCTTTGGAGTGGTTGCTCTTTTATTTACTGTCACTTTAAGATAATCTCAATAAGAATGCGAATTATATGACTGTCCTCAACTTTAAACTTTCATCCAAAACCTTGACCTAGGTCTTTGGGCATGGGAAAAGATGTATTTGAGATGAGTATTGTAAAATCATTTTTTGACATAAGTTTCACATAAGAACACAATATGACTCATGCATCATTTAAGGATAAAAGACTCAAAACAAAAACTAACTAAACCAAACCTTTAATAATGCCAAAAACTATTGAAAAATGGACAAGGATCTTAAGAGAAAGTGCTAACACAGTGTAGCTCAAAATGTTCCAAAGATTTGGGGTGCAAAATAAGACCATGCCTAGCATAGACATTCCCACCCGAATGTGTTGGGGTTGACAGTTTGGCCCCATGATGCACAAAACAAAAATAGGCTACCTTGCAACTTCACATTGTATGAATTGACGGTATTTGGGGCAACAAAAAAACTTTCACCACAACCAAATGGTTTTGAGTCTTCAAAATATAATAAATTTTATTATAAAAGGGGCCTCACATGCACCTATAGGCTAAGACAAAACATTTTTATGTGCTACCAACTCTAAGATACAACATGTCAAAGTTCAACAATTTTTTGCACTTAGGGATCTTAAGAGAAAGCACTCACACAATGTAGCTCAGAACGTTTGAGAGAGTTGAGGTGAAAAATAGGACCACACCTAGTGTAGAAATTCCCACTTAGATGTGTTGGCACTAATTTTTTGGCCGCATGACGAATAGAACAAAAATTAGGCTACCTTGCAACTTCACATTGCATGTATCTGATAGTTTTTGGGGCAACAAAAAACTTTCACCATAGCCAAATGGCTTGGAGATATGAAAAGTTGAGAGAGGTTATTGTAGAAGGAACCTATGTGACCATATACCTTTAGATAAAATGTTTCTAAGTGTCATGGTTTCAAAGAATCAACTCATCGAATTTTTCCAATTTTGGCACTTAGGGTTCTTAAGAGAAAGCATCAACACAATGTAGTCTAGAACAATCAGGCATGCTGGGGTGTGAAATAGGACCTTACCTAGCATAAACCCACCCACCAAACATGTTGGTACTGTCAATTCTAGCCCCATGATGAACATAACAAAAAATTATACTACTTTTTAATTCTCTTCAATACATTTGATGCTTTTTTCAACATGTTAAAACTTGTCACCATGACCAAACTACTTGGAGATATGAAAATTTGAGATTTTATTGTAGAGAGGCACTACATGACCCTGTAGCTTTAGACAAAACATTTTTAACTATCATGATTTCAAAAAAATAGCTCGTTAAATTTTATCAATTTTTACACTTTGGGCTCTTGAGAGAAAGTGTTGACACAATGTAGTCTAGAAAAATCAAGCATGTTGGGGTGCAAAATAGGACCTTGCTATTAAAAATATAAAATAGATTGAATAACCAAGATATTCTATGAGAGAGATAGGCTTCAAAACTATAAATGAAATAACACAATTATAGACCTGAGATTCCAAGAGATGTGCAAATGTTAAGATGACAAGATTGCATTAGGAGCTCAAAGCAAATTTGTAGAATAATGACTACATGCATCAAAGTACATGTATGCCAAACTATGCAATAATGAATATTAAAATAAAATCTAGGTAGTGATTTTATATAGAACTAAGGAGGGGATGGAGGTGTAAAATCCAACCAATAGGAATTAACCACCAAAAATGGAGATGGTCGTCAAAAGTGAAAAGTGTTCCACCCTTTAAGGAAAGGGACACCACATCGCTTATCTCCTAGTTATTAAATGATAAACTCACTTTATTATCCTAAGTAAGATTAAGAAAAGTGTAGGAAAAACCTAGAACAAAGGGAAAATAAATTAACCCACTAGGAAAATGACTTAAGTGCAACTTAGGAGGATGAAAAACATAATGATGGTTCTTGACAAATAAAGCCATGTTAGGTACCCATGTACATATAAATTTCCCCCAAAGAAGAAGAAACCCAATCCCATAAAAAGGAAGTACGCTCCCCCACAATAGAGAGAAATGAAGTGGAACGACAAAGAAGCCCCCCCAAAGAGATCCAATAGTAGATGCCCGAAACTAGATGTAGAAGATGGTACACGATTGTTGAACAACGTTCATCCCTTTAGGAAGAAACAAAACCAATGGTATATGGAAGCTATATCCCCATTCTTGAAAGGAATATGTACGAAAAAATGCAAGATGTATGGAATCTCTAAGCTTGGCTCAAGTGTCCTCATGTTGATGTTGAAGGCTCCCACAATCAAATCAGGTGTTCTAGGCCACAATGCTGAAAATGAAAACTCAGAATCTCCTAGAGAAGTATGTAGAACACCATCTAAAGACTCAAGTATCTCATTTGAATATGTCTCCTCCAAATATTGATCTAAAGTATCCACACTCATGTCAAACTGTGATGAATGATCATGTAGAGAATGAACAAGAGGGTAGGCGTGTTCCCTCACAACATCTGAAGAAGAATCAAATCTATTAAAGAGAAGATGAATAAAATCAATAGTGCCTCCCAAATATGCAATACGTGTCTTTGTAAATAATTATTTAATACCTATCAAGAGATCATCCCACAAATTTAAATTAGGAAGACTATATATGTCCTGCTACAAGAAGTCATTAGAAGCTTTTGACAAAGCAACATTGAACTATAAAGTAGTAATAGTAGATGCAAGGACCAAAGAGTTGTCCTCAATAGTGTTATCTAGATACAAAATGAGGGACTCTACAAAAAAAATTAATGGTGGAAATTGGTCCCAATGGACTAAATCCAAAAGACAAATAATCATGCTACAATGAATCACTAGAGGCTCTCAAAGAACCATCTCTGGAATTTGAATCCACAACAGGTATGTGTGGTGGGGTATCAATGAATTTATCATCCAAACAAGATGTGGTCACACAAGATGGAGCAATATAAGTCTCACTATCATCCACAATAGTTGGGTTCTCCAAGGAAACATCACTTTTAGATGAAGATCCAATGTTTGCATGCAATTGTTGGATGATACTTCAAGCAGTGAAAGGGTACTTAGTGTTCTCTACATGTCGTAGAATATCCTCAAAAATAGAAAGACATATTAGTCCATAGACCATGTCATTATTGTTAAACCATACATTCTTTTGATCATAGTCACTTGGCTTAGGAACGAGTCCAAGGAGATAGGGAAGTAGATCATGCTCAAGGAAATGATTATTTATCCCTTGTTTCAAGGACAAATAGTTTTGTGAAGTTAGCTTGGCACAAAAGGATGGAAATAATTTTTAAGAGACATGCTTGAACCCCCCCATAAATGGAACTTTATCTTAGTTTGTGATTAAAAATTGTTAGTATAATCCCCCCAAGATTGATAAAAAAAGAAACTTTAAGTGAATAAAAAAGAGACATAAAGAGACACCCCCTTTCCACTAGTCTCATAAATCAACCCCCAAAGATATTATAATGTTGGAACTTTATAGTTTAGTGTGTTTACAAAGCCTTTCCCAAGATATAATGCTCAAAAGGCCCACAAAGGCCAAATTTACAAATTTTGATACAAAATGAACTTGAAAAAAAGTCTAGAAAAATTGGCCTTATATTTGTGTATTTCTCTTCAATACCTTTCCAACGCCTATTTGTTTCTAAAAAATAGAGCACCAAGGCAAAAGTTGTGGAATATTGAATAAATTTGAAACAAACAACTTCAACCTGCAATATCTAACAAAAAATGGAAAAAATTATTTTCAATACCTCCATGTATAGAATTTCTCGTCTCCATCCTTTTGACGATATATTGTTTGCCAAAAATGGACACCATGGAAAAAAGTTATGATTTTTTTTAAAAATGATTAAATTTAGCCTTCAATGATGACCCCCTGGTAGAATAAAAAAATTCCAAAAATCAAATTCGTCTAAAATAGACAAATTTTATATGAGAATAGGGGTTTTTGGGTCATCTAAGTGTAATGGAAAGGTCCTTTTTGGCTAAAAAAACTTCTAAAAAATGTTGTTCACTAGATCTAAGCTTCAAACCCTTGTTTGCTATTGTGTCATATGGTGGCCAAATTGAGTTAAAAAAGCCAAATCTAACTTTCTTGAGCCTCCCTGATGCAATGGGACAATTAAAAATGTTTCCACTATAGCCAAAATAGCTACAATCACCAAATATCATAAAAAACACACATGCAAATATAGGATTAATAGATCTTCACAATACTTTTCTAATTATCCAAATCATATTGAAATGCAAGAGAAGAGCATACGAGATCTCACAAGATCATACAAAAAACTACAATCTCTTAATAAGGAATCCAAGTACTCAAAACTCTCAAATTTTAAGCTTGGATAACATATTAAAAATCTGAAATAGATTGAATAACCAAGATCTTCTATGAAAGAGATAAGCTATAAAACTATAACAATTACTGTGAACCTTTGGATTTTACCTATTCTAATAATGCAAAACAACTAAAATGTAATGTAAAAACACAAAGAACACCTCAAATATTAGCCTAAGGAATTGTTAATACAAAGAGATAAAATGAAAGAGGATTGCAAATGATTATACCTTCTCTTTGCAGCTGAAATTCCTTGGTTGGCCCTTGATTTTGAGTACTTGTGTGCTCCTTGGATGGTTATTGATATGACTAAATGAAAAATTGACTATATGATAGGATGCAAATGCAAATGGATAAAATGGCTTGGCTAAGTAAGAGTAAATGCTTGTGAGTTGAGTATTCAAAATGACAACATGTAGGTGCAAAATGACTAAATGTTCTAAAATGCCTTAGAAGAGAGGGTATTTATAGAGAAATTTGAATTCTCTAGAGAATTAAATGGTTGAAATTGAGCCACCAAGATCAAGATGTAGGGCTATGGTGAGTTGAGGACTCACAAGCCCTCACATCTTGACATGTGGAATGTGAGATGGCCAAGGATAAGATGATGTGGAAGTGAGGTGAAAGGGAGGTACATGATGTGTAAGAAGGAAATGTACCTTGGAAGTACATTGGGGGATGAGAAGAATCTTGGGTGAATAAATGTGAATTAGAAATTCACATGCTTGGAAGAATCCCATGGACAAGACAAGGTTCCAAAAAGGGAAACACTTGTCCACATGTGACTTGATGTGACAAGTCAAATGTTCTAGAAGTTGCATGGGGATAAGGTAAGGCTTGAAAGGATAAAAAGTGAATTAAAAATTCACATGGGGAAGAGAGGAGCCTAGGATAAATAAATGTGAATTAAAAATTCACATGGAAAAGAGGGTCAATGCTAAGAAAGGCAAATAAAAAGGTTGACTAAAAAGGGGTGCTAAATGTGGCTAATGACTTTTGATTAAGGTTGTGCAAATACCTGATTAGAATAATTAATAAAATATTAGAAGCAAGTGGCAAATGTAGGAGAATGTGACATTAATCCCTAATTAAGAGGATGCACATCTTAATCATGCATTAATTAAATTAATCCAGATTAGAAAGGGATTATGGAGGATGTGACAAAGAGAGAAAAAATGAAGAATTTTAAATTGATTTTATTTAGAAAGATCAAATGACTAAATTAAATAAATTGATATATTTATTTAATTTAGAGAGGAAAAGGTGTAAGGTAAGGCATTTAATTGTTAAATTAAATACTTTACAGGCCTTAGGCAGACCATGAAATATTAATCAAACGAGTGATTTAATTAATAATGACCAAGAGGATGAGGTGTATGAGTTAAAGGGATGAATAAGGAAACTAATTTTACCATATGAAAATGGCCAAATTTGGATGTCTACAATTACAAACCTGAGATTCCAAGAGATGTGTAAATGTCAAGATTGCATTAGGAGCTTAAAGAAAATTTGCATAATAATGACTACATGCATCATGTATACCAAAATATGCATCAATGAACCTTAGACCATTCTAATGATGTTATGACAATCCTAATGAGCCTATAACCATCACAATTCCAAGTAATAACTAACCTAATGAATTTATGGCTGTCCTAATGAATCTTAGACCATTCTAATGATGTTATGATAGTCCTAAAGAACCTATAACCATCACAATGTCAAGTTATGATTGCCCTAATGAATTTATGATGGTCCTAATGAATTAATGATAGTCATAATGAATCTATGACGCTTGATGAACCTTAGACCATTCTAATGAAGTACCTATAATCATCACAATATCAAATTACGATTGCCCTAATAAGTTTATGATAGTCCTAATGAATTTATGACTGCTCTAATGAAGGGTTGTCCTAATGAACCTATAACTATCCTAAAGACCTTATGAATTGCTAAAACAAGTCATTTATTCTTTTTAATAAGTCAAAATTACCCCTGTTAGAATTAGCTATGGCTACCAAGATCTTGAGACCAAATGGAAAGCACAAAAGAGAGAGAATAGAATGTGACAAGAATAAATTGTATTCTTATCAATATGATTCAATGATATGAGATGATGTGTTGTGTTGTACAATAAGAGAGACCCCTTGGTTATATAGCCAAGGTGAGATACGAAATGTCATAGGATTATGACAAGTGTCTTAATCATATGACATGATACAACTAATCACACTTACCTAGGTTCACATGTGTTACAAGTCAAAAGATAAGATAGCAACTAATGACAATTAACACCTTCTAGAAAGATTCCTTCCTAGAACCTAAGTAAACTTAACATGTGTAAATAAGTCCCCTAGTAATGAATTAACTAAGTACAAGACATTATTTACACCAACAACCCCCCTTAAGTGCAACTTAGGGAGTGGCATATTATTATGCAAATGACACAAAGATGTAAGAATGGGTCTCGACTACTAGGCCATGTTAGGTACCCATGTACATATGCAAATGAATCTCTCACAAATGGAGAAAAAGAGAAAACCTAGTGGGATAAAACTCCTCCCCAAAAGAGAGATGAAATACAAAAAATGAAATGCTTTCAATGATCCATGAAAAGGTAAAAACCCCATGTGAAGAAAAAAGACTCCCCCATAAGAGAGAAGTAGAAGAGAGAGAGTACAACCCCCCTCAATGTTGAGTCTCCTGCAAGGATGGTAGAAGCTCGACATTGAATGTTGAAGATGATCCAATCTTGCCAAACAACATTCCTCCCCTTAGGAAGAAACAAAACCATGGATGTATGCAGGATGTCAGGAATATGAATGATGGATGATGTCTCTGAAGCATGCTCAAGTGTCTCCATGTCGATGCCAAACACTGACACACTCCAAATAGGCGTTCTAGGCCACATTGTTGAAGAGGACAATCCAACATCTAGTAGAGATGAATGTAGAAAATCATCCAAAGACAAGGATATCCCCTTTGAAGACAAAGAAGCCTCCTCCAAATGTTGTCCAAAAGTATCCACACTCATGTCAATCTGTGAAGAATGATCATGTAGAGAATGAACAAGAGGTTCAAGGTGTTCCCTCACAACAACTGAAGATGGATCTTCTCCATCAAAGAGGAGTTGAATTTTAACAATGATGTGTCCCAAATATGCAAGATGAGACTCCACAAAAAAATCTAAAATACTTGTCAAGAAGCCATCCAAAGTAGCCATATCTGGAAGACAATGCATGTCTTGCTGCACTAAATCACAAGGAACCCAAACTGTGGAATCACAAGCACCAACTTCAATAGTAGATAGAGGAGATGAAATGCATGACTCAAGAATTGGATCTAATGTGAGTACTCCCAAGTTCAAGAAACCAAAAGTCTCCTCTGAATCATGGTTCATGCTACAAATGTGATCAATAGTCATAGGAACAATGTCACCATTAAAAGAAAAATCTGTAAAAGTATACAACTGAGATGAATGATCAACCACCCCAGTAGCAATGATCTCTCTAGTCTCCAAGTTTCGAATGATGACCGAATCAGGTGTGAACTCCATAGTTCTCCCATCTCAACCATGTGTAATCTGATATATGGAAAGAAGATTGTTCATCAAATGAGGAACACACAAAACATCCTAGAAAGTGTTGTCCCCAAAACTAATAGATCCCTTACCAATTACACTCATGTATGTATTATTTCCCATCAAGATAGGAGACTTAGTACAAAGCTGAAAAGAAGAGAATATTGATTGCAAAGATTCCATATGATGAGATGCTCCTGAATCTAGAAGCCATCTCCCTGATCTTGAACTAAGATAGGAGACTTAGTACAAAGCTGAAAAGAAGAGAATATTGATTGCAAAGATTCCATATGATGAGATGCTCCTGAATCTAGAATCCATCTCCCTGATCTTGAACTTAAAAGGGCACAAAGAGCTTGTCCTTTATTTCCTAATGAAGACGCTTGACCTTTTTCCTTTTTAGACTGTTTTGAAGGAGGAGGAGATTCAGACATTCTAGAAGGAAAATCAATGTGATTCTTTTTTAGAATATTTTTCAACTCATCAATATCCTTGTTATAACAATAATGTTCTTCATGTCCATCCTTCTTGCAATATGCACAAAAAGGCCTCTCCTTCTTAGCCACCAATGGCTTGGAGACTTTGATTTAGACCCATATTCATTAAATTAGCTTCCTCTTGGATTAGGAGATTTACAAAGTCATCAAACTTGGGATCAACATATGATGCTCCCATACAAAGTCAATGGGTATGAAATCTAGAAACAAATACTGAATACTCAAGACCAAGCTTGGATAACACATTCAGAATCAACTGTAAATCCTCTTTATCAATGCTGCATTCCTTCAACTATGTTCTTAATTTCTTGATTTTGGAGATGTAGTCTTGGATGTGGTCAAAAATTTTAGGATAAAGATTCATCAAATCATTATCAATCTAATATCCCCTAATCTTATCTGTTTTACCATACAATTTTTCAAAATTCTCCCAAGCCTCTTTAGGTGTTTTACATGATTCAATATGAAATTGCAAATCAAATGAGACTAATGAACATATGCATCCAAGTGTTTTATCACGATGAATCTCCCATCTTTCCAATTCTTTAGCATCAATAAGTTGTTGAGTGGTTTCCTTTAGATGACCTATTAGACCTTCCATCATGAGATAGAGTCATATTGATTTTCTCCATGTCACAAAATTATGTGGAGTTAAGAGTTCAATTTGAGATTTCCCCATTGTAAGAACACAAACCAAGCAAAAGAATCCAACCAATCATTGCAAGATTACCCCCCCAAATCACTCAATCATGAAAACCCCCAGTAATATATGAGCTTGGCACTTTATAAGTAGTGTGTTTATAGTTGCCACTTTCCAAAAACAACGAAGTGGAATTTGGTCTTGGTACATGCAAATTCTAAATTTGGCCACATAATCAAGTACAATTTTTGGTACAAAATGAGATTAATCTGATCAATAGCACTGAGAAGTACACGAAAAATCATACACTTTAAAAAAAAACTACACCCAAAAATGTTACCGTAGGAGCAAGATATGAGCTCCTGAAGTTCCCAAAATGAGGACGAAGCAACAACACCTATGAGAATTTGAAATTTCTGGAAAAACCAAACACCAAAACCAAAAACTGATTGCACCATTGCGAAGAGCATGAAATTCTTGCCCAAATCAAAACCTGGAATATGCTTCGGGTATATTCTCACTGGCGGAATCTAGTGGGAATCTTTAGAGATCTCGACGGAATATGCTCTAACATCTGACATAATATACTTTAACGTTCGACAGAATCTTCAATGTTCATCGGTCTTTGACTTTGACTGTCAGCTTTTATAATTTCGACCGCCTACTTTTAAAATGGACGTTGGATATTTAAATGTAGTGGCCGCCAGTTGTAAATGTGCAGGATTTTTATTGAAGAAGCCCAAATTTTTTAGAAAAGAGACCACTGATATTTAATGTCGGTCATGGGTTTGACCAACTTGCTAATGAATGTGGGCCCGCGTACTATGACGCAAACAAGGTACTTAGAGTACTTTTTCCGCAGAGTACGATTTTTGTTTTTTTATAAAAAACTTTTCAAATATAGCCGAAACAAAAAATTTGATTTTATTTTTGAATTAAAAACTTTTCAATAAAATTTTTCCATGAAACTTCATAATTTTTGGAAAACTTTACCAAAAAATATTATTATTTTAAAATGTCTACCGATTAATTGTGATGGCGACACAGGGGCATTACAACTTTATCGCATAAGGTTTTGCCTCATCGAATAACTACTCCAATTTGGATGAATTGATAGTCAATCATAGGAGTTTTGACCACTGGATTGATGGAAGGGCAGTTAGGCCCAAAATGCTCCAAAATTGCTTAGCTACCTTCTAGATGCAGCAACCACTCTTCCAACTTCAAACCCACTAACACAAGTCTAGCCTGCGTATGCTGGGATTTAGATGAAAAAAAAGGAAAAATTGACTTTATCAAACCTTCTAGACGCAATGGTGAGCTTATATTTGCACCAACAAGTTTTGATATGAACCTACAATAAAAAACCAAAAATGGAACACCCCCAAATTCGGTATCTCTCTTTAGAAAAAAACTCTCCAATGACACCCAACCTGCTCTGATACCATGTCAGAATTGGCTATGGCTTCCAAGACATTGAGGCCAAATGGAAAGCACAAAAAGAATAAAATGTGACAAGAATAAATTGTATTCTTATCAATATGGTTAATGATATGATATGATGTGTTGTGTTGTACAATGAGAGAGACCCCGCCAGTTACCTATAGCCAAGGTGAAATTACAAGATGTCATAAGATTATGACAAGTGTGTAATCATATGACATGAGACAACTAATCACACTTACCTAGGTTCACATGTGTTACAAGTCAAAAGATAAGATAACTACTAATGACAACTAACACCTTCTAGAAAGATTCTTTCCTAGAACCTCAGTAAACTTAACATGTGTAAATAAGCCCCCTAGTAATGAACTAACTAGGTACAAGACATTATTTATACTAACAACCCCCAAGTCGTGTATACACATGAAGCCTTCTATTTTTCCATAAATAAAGTAAGATGACAATTTCTATCATGTTAAAGTTTACCAAACTAAATCTAAATGACACCCTTGATATTTGAAGTTTATTTTTATCATTTTCTTTGGGCTTAATGCATTTACAACTCATAGGAAACATAAATGCATGATACAAACTAATTAAAAGAACACATGAAATATGCCTTAATGCATCTTGAATCATGAATAATTCAAATAGGGTAAAATGGTTAAATGAGTATCATGTCTTATTACCCACATATGAATCACAATGACTAACAAAAACTAGGAAAATGTATGTCTTTGAAATAACCACCATTAGTTTCATATAGTTACAACCCCAATTAACACATCAATTGTACTTGCATGGTATAATTACATCAAACACAACATATAACAACCAATGTGAATGCAAATCAAATATGGAATATCCCTCTTCTAATCAAATCATATACATCCAAACATAATCTTTGAATTTAACATTATAAGGTTAATAGAAGATGCATAACTATACTAAATATAAATACAAAAATGGAAAAAATAATGATGAAAAATGGAAGGATACTAGTAAGGGGAGGTGTATCAAGGTTTTAGGGAGACTATAAGAAAATTAAGGGATTTGTTAGTAAAACCAAAGAGATACCACTCTAAGCTAGTGTAAAAGTTATGAAAATACTATACAAAAATTAAGATATATCTTGTAAATTTTAATATAGATCCTTGTAAACTTATATGTAAAATTTAATTTATTTCCAAAATATAGAAAAACTTAACATGGAATTACTCTTTCAAAAAATGATGCTCAACCAAATTTCTCAAGTGAGAACTTATTACAAAACTATATAGAGATGATGAAAGATCGAGGGTAAAGGGGGCCATCGAAAGATGGTATTTTCTAATCAAGATTAGTTTTATGATACATTTTTTAATAAACAAAATAAAATGATCAATAATATGACTTTATAAATCCAATTTACATATTTACAAATCAGCCTGACTTTCATAATTTTTTCATTTACTGTCAATCCAAGGAACCATACAGGTCTGCTTAAATCTTTATTGTGTTAAGTACTACCTCATGGTTAGACTCACGAACCTTCCACAAGTTCTTGTTCAATGAATTCTACCCCCATATTTAATCAAATGAAAAATTGAATGCCACAAGAAGATTTGAATAACGAATAATCTTCCAATGCATGTCAAAGTCCTCAAACAACTAGACATTAAACTTCTTAATTGGGTACCTTCTAAGCCATATTCTATAACAACCATTGACCCTATAAGATATTCGATGTTTTCTCCATCTATAATAGGTGCCTCCAATTTATTTTTAGCCTCAACATAGTGACACAAGTAATAATGTGTTTCCTCTTCATTGTATTCATCTGCAATAACTACATAAACATGTCATACATTAATATGTGCAACAAATCAGATAAAATTAGTCAACATTACAAAAAATCTACAAAGTAAGATAAAACTAGGAATTTCTTAAACTATGCAAGTAGATATATTATGTTAGAGTAATCATGCATTAGCTAGTAATTAATGTTAATTATTAGTCTAATTTATTATCATGCACTTAAGATAAACATAAGTGTGCTTTTTTATGTTAACTAGAGAGCTATTATTAGATCTATTGGTATATTATTGCAATTGATGTCAAAGGGAATCAATGCGAATGTATTGGCTTGTTGAAGAGGATAGAGGATATGAACCCTATTAGTCAAAAGGGAGGATGTTGAAGTCCAATATGAAATAATATTGATGTCTAAGGTTAGATTCATGTTTGTGCAAGCGTTAATTATAGAGGTTTAATTGGGCCCTGGAGTCCTTATCTCTTCACAGAGTTCCTTAGAGTGATGAAGGAAGAACTCACTAAAATTAGTGTATTTGAACCCGGACTTCAAAGTACAACCTACGATTGGTGTTAGAAGAGGCAATATGGAGGAACCCTACCATAAAATATTTTGAGCTTGCAACTCATTAAAAAGATTTGAAAGTGGCAAGGTGGCACTAACTCTTCGTCAGGGAGACATGTGGAGATTGGTGGAACAAGATAATTGGTCTCTTCGATATATCAAAGTCTCTTCTATGAAGGTTGTGTACTTGATTGGGGTGACAACACTATATCGAGCAGGGAGGTTTAAGTGTCCCTTCGATATTCAAATGGCTCATCATCAGTGTCACAAACCCTATTTTTATGCTTCGTATTCTACAATGTTTGATTAAATTAATTAGTGTTGAAATAAAAGTACAATAAAGAGGGATTTAATTAAAATTTAATATAGATTTTATTTATTCCAAATAAATGATAATACTTGGTTAATTTAGAATAATTATTTTTATTCCCAATTGAATGAACTTTCTTTATTAATTATTTGGAGTAAATATTTAATTTGCAAGTGAATAATATTTCTTTATTTTCTTACAAAGGATAAATATTTCTGTTGCAAATTAAAAATGGCCTTTTCTCACTATTTACTGTGAATAATTATGAAGTTGCAATTAAAATAGAATTCTTTATAATTATTTATCAAAGATAAATGTCTTACATGAAAATAAATTTTATTTTTGATTTTAAAGATTAGGTATTGGAAAACTAAAATAAATCTTTAAAGGAGGGAAAACGATAACGAAAACACACAATATGTATGGTTTCTTGAACTTTATTTCTCTCTACAAGAAATATAACCGAAAAGGGGTGTAGGTAGAAGAATTTCATAATATAGTAAATTTATGAGGAAAAGAAGAGGAGAAGAACAATAGAAAAAGAAATAGGAAGGAAGGAAAAATTCTACAGGAAGTGATTCTAGGAAGGCAAGAACGAGAAAAGAGAAGGAGAAGAAGGAAAAACTCGAACGGAAGGCAATTTCCAGGTTTTTGAATTCCTTTCTAATGTATTTTAATTTCAAATGTAAAAATTGATAAATGCTTGTGGAAAGATTCACTTCCCTTTGAAAACCTTCATACGTTCTATTCAATTTCTTGACTTTCTTTTCTTGTTTGTTCTGCTTTTATATATAAAATTATATATACATTGACATAAATACATTTATATAACTATTTTTGAATTTGAGATCTTTTGCTGTAAAACTGGGAATTATGACATTTTTCCCCTTTTAAATTGAATACATGTTTCCATATATATATATATATATCAACATATTGTATTGAACCAATTTACAAATTACAAATGTTGTGGCGAATTGTATGAGAATATCGTTGGTTTTATTTTATTAAGAGTTTTATATAATACTGCATGGAGAGGGAAGGCTTTAAAGCCATCCCCCAGCCACGCAATCCCTTAAGAAGGGATGGCTGCCAGTGAGGGGCAATTGCCCCTCCACAGGCTACAATAACCTGTGGAGTGGGCGCTGCCCACCACAGGTAGCTCACCCCATGAGGGGAGGGTGTTGTGGCAGCCCCACACTTTTACCTTTTAATATTGAAACTTCCTATGTGTTTTATTTTTGGTGCAACTTGCTTTAAAAAAAAAATAGCAAATAATGTATATACTTATATATATATATATTAGATGCGAATATATGTTCTATATATATATAAATGTATATTCAAATGAGTTTGGGTATATATTGCTATTTATTAATCATGCTGGTGCTAGAAAATTTGAAAGATAAATTGTTTGTATATATATATATATAAATGTGTGTGTATATATATATTTGTGTATGTAATTTTATGGATCATGCTGTGAATTAGATGATTGCAACATTGTAAGGTAAATATTTTACATGGTTGAAGTTGTATTTATTACTTCACTGTAAGTTGATTCCCTAAACTATCTATAAGTATATATATTCACATATTTAATTAAATATATGCATATATCTTTCTATTTAAAAAAGATTGTAAGTTATTTCAGCTGTAAATGTAAATTTTCTATGTATCTATTTACATTTCTATATATATGTATAGAAAAGAATACAAATACAATAAGTGTGAGAGCAAGATTTAAAACTCGAAAAGATTAGATGTAGAAATCTAACTTGCAATAATAAATATTTTTGTTTTACGTAGATATGTTTTTGTAATGGATTGTTTTACCCTTGAGTAACTCTTCAAATATATGCATATGTGCATGCGAATATGGGTAGACTTTACTTCCTTATATATATATAATTCTAACCAGTGATTGTTTCTTTTAAAATTATATATTATAGAACTCCATTATTTTAGACAAAATCATTCAATTAGAAAGAGAATATTGGCTATCTTGAAAGCAAGAATACACTTGCTTATAGTTGTTTTACGTGAATTGGGTAAGTTCTGTTCATTCAAAATGTATACATTTTTGCCTGAAAGTATTTTATTTTATTCTTACAAATGTCATGTAAATTTGTTATTTTTAGATTGAACCTTTTAACTTGGAAACGGCTTATTGGATACATTGAAAAATAAATAAGAAGTTACACAGTTGCATTTAATTACCTATAACCCTTGAAATTTTAGAGGAATGATTAAACCAAGTCAAAAGTGAGTTATCAAAACCACAGTAGAATTTATTTCTTGTGAGCATTTCTCTTATGAATATGAATTTGAGACATTTTATAACATTAGATATATATATAGAATTAGATTGCAATTCACATATGCCTATTATGCATTGTGAATCAATTGTGAATTTTATAAAAAGATAAATGAATGTTGAATCATACCCTACTTTATGAAAGTTAGTTTCAATGATGACACTTTTCTCATGAATTATGGGTCATTATACACGTATGGAGAAATTAGGAATTTTCCTCACTTAGTTGATTTTGAGATTTATTCACATAAGAATGTATACTCATATATATATATATTCATTAGCTTATACATGTATTCTCATACATACATGATCTATATCTTCTAAATTCCTTTATAGTATTACTCTCTTATTGATAAAACCTCTACGAATCATTGAGTTTAGTAGTAAACATTTTGGTTATAATTGCATAGGAATGTGCGCATTCTAGCAAGACTATGACTACTTTCATGAATCTTTATGTGATTGGTTATGTTTGCTAGTGTACTCATGGGATATTTGAGAGGTCTTTGGAAATGGAATTGTCTTATATGTGAATACTTAGGAGCAATTCATGATACTGTTGGCATTACCTTAATTTCCTATGCAAGGATGATGCATTGGTGAAACTTGAAAATGTTACTTGTAAAAGAACTTCAATATGTTCCTTGTGATATAGAAATATGCAATGAATGGTCATGTCAATGAGACAATATGATCATTGCCCATGAGGCATCTTGTAACCATTGAAACTTTGTAGCCAGTAAGGCTCGGTCGGTGAGGCATTTCACTAAGCCAGTGAGGCACTTTTACGAGTGGTTTTTCATCCCTACGAGGGTTTTCCACTCATGAAATTCTTGTGTTATGGTTATTTTGTGGATGCATTGATGATATTGTTGTTCCCTGATTTTGCATTACAGTATTTGAATTTATGTGTTATGTGTATCTTTGTTTAAGCCTTTATGGCTAGATTTGGTTAAGGCACGACCTTGTGCTGATATACATAGTAACTCGTTAATGTATGAAGTTCCTTTGTAATAGTAATGAAATATTTTATATGTACTGAGTATCTTTAATGAACTTTCCTTTGAGCACACATGGATATAAATGTTATGCATGTTATCTCCTTTCCCTTACTTGTGATGTACAATGAACATGGAAATTATTTATTTTTGAATGTGTATGTTTTTCGAGCATTATATTTTGGTATCAAAGCACTCAGGTTCAACACTCGGGCCTCGAGTCTTCTATGCTTAGGTTACATTATAATATATGAACCCGTTGCATTGAAAAGTGAACCCTAGTATGGGTGGATTTTTGATGGTTAATTGGAACCAATTAGAAGTTTAGGTGTAGTTTGATTATTCTGAAATCTTGAGGTGTGAGACCTCTTCGCCTTAGTCGCGATTTCATAATAATTGCTAATAAGAGTGATGGTGACTATTTGAAATAAGCCAAGATGGATAAATTATAGTGTTATGGAGACAACCTTTGAATGAAGATGTGGCAATAAGAGTGAATTAATAAGAGAAGTATATTGTGAAGAGAGATCTCTCTGATGACATAAAGGATGAATGAGTTGATAAGATACAAGGGAAGAAGAAAAGAAGAGATTTTTGATGATAGGAAGCATGAAAATCACCTGTGAAGTAAATGAATTGGAAAATAATAAATAAATATTGGTTGGACCTTCATGAAGGTAAGATACCTATGAGGGATGCTTAAGGCAAGAACGTTTGTGATAGTACTAAGTGTTGGGAAAGTGGATTGTTGAGAAATGACTTATTCCTACAGGATTTGGATATAATAGAATCCAGAGAATCATTTGAAAATGCAAGGTTCTGATGTCTTGAGCATCTTCATTGGTAATTCATGATAGAAGTTGATTAGATAAATATCTTGATTCGTCTATTTGACAAGGCAGAAGTGATTGAGGTGATGAATCTTATATGCTTGATTGTTCTTATTGAAAGTACTTGTACAATAATGCACTTCACATGCTTTGTGTGAATGACACCACTATATGAATGATTGTATGCATATCATAGAAAATTTCTACTTTAATTACTCACTATTTATACTTGAATGAGAAATTTTCACTATACTAATGTGAGTGATGCATATTTCATGTTATTGTTCTTCTTGTGCGAGTGATGCACTAGAATAAGTTGTTGATTCCTTTGTGTGGATAAAGCAATTGAGTAATTAATGCATTTCGTATTTGTGTGTAAGATATACTTTTGATACTCATTGCATTTCAATTTTTGTGCAAGCAATGCACTTGTGCAAGAGATGCACTTACCATATTTATTGTATGAAAACTTGAATGAGTATTGCGCATTGTATTCAAGACATGTTCCATAATTGTGCAAGTGAGGCACTACCAATAAATTATGTATTCATAACCCGTGTGAGTTAGGAACTAGAGGTTATGTATTCTTGTTTGTTATTCATTCTATGTGAACTTGAGCATGTTTTGCATTATTATATCATCTGGTTCTTATTCTATGCAATTTGAGTTTTCTTGTTGAAAGTGTTGTGTGTGATAAATTTTAAGCTTACCTTTCAGGACAAGATGTTGAATGTAGATTAACAAAGAAGGTGATCTTCTTTTCCAAGATCAACCAAAATTATATATATATGCTTTGGCCAAAGCGAGTTGTACCATTGAAATAGATGGATAATTAAAGCCAAGATTTTTTATATGTTATATGTTTCTCTTCCACATCCTGTATGCAAGAAATATGTTCATTCTAGTACAAGAGTGCATATAAGGCATCGAGCATGCATCGAGAGTTTCTCTCCTACCCTATTATTATTGGTTCCTAGGCACCTCATGCAGGGCCGGGTGTTCTTTGAGTTAGGAAGAATTCTGGGGAAGTGTTATGCTTTATGGTTGGGTGGGAAAAGCACCATAACCATGCTCTTGACCTTCAATTTGTGAAAGACCATTGGGTTATCATAGCTGAAGATTGCTTAAATGTTTTACTATCTTTATGTAATTCAGAAACTGGATATGTATCATTGCATGAATCACTGTATGGTTGCCTAGTCAATTAATGCACTTCTCTTGGATGCACTCTTGTTGCATTTGTAAAAAGTATTGAGCTCTGAATGATCTTCCTAACATTTGGTGTTCTGAGATGCTATGGTAATCAACTTGAACCTCTTGGTGAGTGATCCTCTTATCTTTTGTAATTGTTTGACATTTTTTAGAATGTTGATACTTTTCTTATGTTGGTATTTTAATTTGCTAATGATGATAACAAGTAGTATGGGGTGCTTGTTTCTCATCATGAAGACAATTTTTCCGATATCTCATACGAGTAGGCATGTTGACAAAATGAATATAAATATCTTGGAATATGAAAAGAATTGAATAAGATATGGAAGATTGTACGAAAGAAATGGATTAGTTGGCATATTTTTTATTAGATTGAATTTGATGAAGCCATGACGTTCTAACAAGATGTGCAAGTTTATGAATGCTAGCCACAAGAATTTTGTTATTATGAATAGATGGGTGTTTGAAGTAAATGATATTCTTGTCAGGTGGGTTGTTTTCAACATTATGGTAAAACAGAGTAAAAGAGGTATGAATTTTTTTATGTTTTTGACTTTAACTAGCCATGAGTGGATTGATAATCAGATTAAGTTGACTAGCCATGAGTGGAGTGATAGTCAGAGACTTCACAGATTATGTATGACATATCATTACTTGA
>VDFB02293843.1:0-27669 GCA_007258455.2 Sequoia sempervirens | reverse complement strand
TGTGTGTGTCTCATTGGTTACCATGTTATTTGATTGTGTGAAAAATATCATATGTTAGTAGTCATGTTTAAATAATTAATTAGATCATAAGTGAAATTGCAAGGTTATTTGAAATATAATTAGAAATTAAAATAATAATCAATTAAATTAAATCAGATGATTTAGAACAAATGATCAAATTAAACTAATTCATTAAAAGTAAAAGTGATATTATTAGATAAATTGATTTAAATTATTGTGTTAAATTGAAGTTAATAATAATTATGAACAAATAATCTTGAAAAGATAATTATTTTGGATACTTATTTAGAATCTTGCAAATGGTTGATTTTAATTATTTTAATGTGGAAGTAAGTAATTAATAATGTATTGTGAAGATAATAATTATATATTCAAATAAAAGTTCAATTTTGAGGATTGAAATTTATTTAGTTTAATCTAAATGCATGATAAAAGAAAATGAAATATAAATACATGAAAAGGCAACAAAAGGAATTAAGGATAAATATTATTTTGATTTATTTCTTGAAATGTGACCTCTGGTATTCTTGGGAAGAGGAAATTGAAAGGATTCCTGGGCATGGATTTTAAGAAGGGGTTTCTTTGTTTGAGGGGATGGTTCGAATGCTGGGAAAATTTACTTTCAATTATTTTTTGTCTTTTGGCTCTTTTATGTTGTCCGGAGAAACCAAGAAAGAGGAAGAAAGTTTTGATCTCTGTAGTGCCCTCCGTTTCAGTCGTCGTTGATGTTAAGTAAGTTGACCGTTGGGTGGTTATGTCATTTTCGCATGTTTGAGTAGTGTGAAAAGTTGATTTTGAGGTGTCTTGATTTTTTGATTATTTTAATTAATTAAATTAAAAAGGATTAAAAGGGAACTTAATTTAATTGGGAAGTGAAATTATAACTGAATGAACTATATTAGTAAATGATATGATAACTATTTTGGATGGTCAATTATTAAATTAAAATAATAACTAAAAGAAGTATGAGTAATTAAACAATGTGATAAAATAAGATTTTTATTAATTTCTTTGTGAAATAAATAATTAAATAAATATTTTAATATAATTAGAGGTTATAAATAAAAAGAGGATATTGCAAGGTAATTATCATTTAATGTTTAAATTCGATTAATAAATTAATAAAGTGAGAAAATATTAGCAAGAATTAAATATTAAAATTGTAATTGAGTTTAAATAAATTAAGGTGAAAATATTTATCTGTAACTAAAAGAAAGATTAAATTATTAAATATTTATTGAATATTTAATAGATGACCTATTTGATTCATATATTAAAGAGTAAATTATAAAATAATAATAATTAAGGGTCATGGCTGTTATTCATTCATAACTGCTGGAAGTTGAACGGTTTCCCGAGAGGAGTAGATTCCTCCTTCATCATAAGGGTTTTCAGTTACTCATTTTGGGGGGGAGAGGGAAACAAGCACAAAGGTTGAATTGTTCTCAGCAAGTAAAAAGTTTCAGAATAAACAAAAGAGCAGGGACATCACCATGTTTCCAACAAGCCGGCAGGCATATTATCCAGGTATTTTTCTCTATACGTTTTTTATTTTTATTTTTTCAATTAGTAAAGGATTGTTTTGGTTGTTAAATCCTTAGAGAAACCATTGGTATAAATCAATGTTAGAATTAATCGTGAATGTCTAAATTTAATCCCTGTGGATCAATCTTGAAATTAATAATAATATTGGTATATTGTTTTAATCTTGTACGAATATTAAAGTAATACCTCTAGGAAACATTGATAATAATCAAACAAGATTGCATAATAATGTATCCCACGTCTATAATAGCATCACTGCCAGTTAAGATGTGTAACGAATAAATCCTAATGTATAATAACACAACGGTGAGGTGTAAATAAGTGTTGTGAACATTGGACAAGTGCTTTCAAAATTTAGATTAATTATTGATATAATAAATAATGTATTATTAAAATAGGTTAAAAGTTTTTAACGTGAGATTTAAATTAAGGAAAATTATAATATAAAGTATATCTTGAATTTCTTACATGTTCTCTTAATTGGTGATTTAATTTTATAGTATTAATTTCATGATATCTTTTAATTGTTTTATATTTCTTTTAGAATGAAATAAATGTTATCTTAATATCTAACTCCTCGCATGTTTTTAGGATTGGCTAATGGATACTCTGGGCAAATAGGTAGTTGGTTACTTGGAATAAAATATTGCTACAATTACTTGTGAATTATTGTGCCAGGGAATGAATTAGGTAAATAATTAAAGTGAAAATGGTTATTTCGATAGGTTGCTTAGTAAAATATTATTTAACAAAAGATTTTAACGAAATAAACATTATTGAATTAGGTATTTAATTTTGTTGTAGATAAATGAACTGTGTATTTAGTTAAAGTAAATCGATTTATATGGTTAATTAAGTTTTAGGGTTCACTAAAGGAATAAGTGATTCTACATTTACATAGTTTCTTTTACTTGAAGGTTAAATGATAAAGTTATTTTTAAGTGAGGATAAATCCCAGGTTCATAGGTTAATTAATTTAAATGATACTGATTAAATGTTAAATGGTTTTACCTTTTTTGTTATCTAATGAGTCTGTGAATAATAATTATTTATCAAACTACTATGTGAAATAATTTATTAGTATCGTCACCTTAGGATTATAATAAGTTGTAATTTATAGAATTGTCATCTTAGTATTACATTTTAAAGTTATAATTAGGATTCATATTAAACAGTCGATGGAGTGGAGTTGGTTATCTTATAAACGATATAGTTATGTTAAATATAATTATTTGTAGTAAATACTCTTTTAATTAAATTAAGTGGATACCTTAAAGTAAGTGATAAGAACGTTGAAATAATGCCTAAATTAAAGGAATGTCTTTATGGTTATAAGGTGTGAGTGATTGTTGTTTTAAACAAAGTATTCTGATTATTGGTTTAAGTGTTATGTAATTGATGGGTGTGATGTGTGGGATATTTATGGAGATGTCTCGATGGCCTGTTCATGGTAAGTGTTTTAAGATAGTGTTCTTCAAGGTTGATGTGTCTAATGGTCCTTGTATGTAATTATGTGTGTAAAATGGGAACCCGTATTATTGTTCGTGATTGTTTTAATTTGTGTTTGGAAGAGTATGCTTGAGAATTAGTGTCTTGTGGCTTATAACATCAGATTATATCTTCACTTTGCAATATTGTGATATCCTTAAATGATGAAAATGTTTGATCATTAGAATAATGTTCTTTTTAGATGGTTTCAAGTTACTTCTTATTGAATGAATGGATATATTATATTTGAATTAGTGGTTTTATGTATTGTCTCGATAGGTCCTTTCAATGTGACTTTTCGTGAGCTAATTTTGAGTTAGGGACTTTCTCTGATTTAACTTACATTTCTATATGTTTTCTTTTGCTCTCTACCTAAGTGGTAATTTGGTTAAGGTTATCTTTGTCATGATTGACAGTTCTGCTTGAGTTGTTAATGAGTCAAATTGAAAAGTTCTTGAGTTATGGGTATTCCGAGAGGAGAAAATAGAGGTTTCCCTTGGATTCTCGATTTAGTTCGTATCGAAGTTGTTGGTGTTGTTGAGTGGAGTTGTTGATCTTTTTTTTGGTGTATTTTCTCATTATATTTATATTGAAAATAGTCCTTTGAAGTCTTGCAATTATTGCTGTCAGTTCTTTGATGGGGAAACCCTAGTGTAACTTTATGAGAATCTTCCAAAGGTTTATTTTAATATTGGTTAATGTTCCTCCTTTTATGTGCCCTTGTTGTGGCAAGTATTTTGGTTTCATGTTTTTGTAAGGGTTGTACATGAAACGTTGAGATTTTGATTATGTATTTATGGCAAGATGGGTAATGCCTTGCACGCTTCTCTGTTGTGATCTAATGTACTTGTTATATTGTACAACCCTTGGATTTGGTTTTTATGTTTTGAGTGTCTAGAGTGGGAGTGGCTCTAAGTGGGTGGTCGGCGCACAAAGGGGCGCCAGGATAGCCCTCGCTAGAGTGAAATTAAAAAAAGTGATAATTTAAATAATTAATTAGGGGGTGCGTAGAATCACATTAAAAAGATAATTGATGCCTCTTCCACCTTTGAGTGCTACCATAGACTAAAGGGGATTGAGAAGGCCGTGGTTGGCAAGATTGTTGCCTTGTCCTCATGAAAGGTTAACGGTTCCGCATGAGCAACCCTATGGAGCGGTACCTTGAGATAGGAAGCCTGGATAACCATAGATGGACGCGGCTCCTAGCGCTCGGTATGCCTGGATAATTCGTCAGTAGACGGAGGCGGCTCCTTGCGATAGTGGTAGCCTGGAGAATCCATGTTAAGCCATGCAATGACACTCTCCTCTAACACTCCTTCTTATGTTGTTTCTTTGGAAATCCTCTGGAAGTGGGTCTTTGTCTTGAATTGATGGATCATAGTTGTTTTGAATTGATTTATGGTTTTACCCTATTTGATCTTTGGTGTATTCTTTGGTCTTGTATAAATCTTGTTGATAAATTGGGTCTCGACCTTGTACTCATATGGTACTGTGATATGATGTTATTGTGTCGGTTAATGATCATCCTTTGGTTATTTGTTTGTTGGTTATTGCTTTGATTTATGTGATGAGATTTATGACTCTTGGATGTGGTTGATTATGTCATTGTAAATTCCTGAGTGTTATGATACTTTTGTATGAAGTTGAGTCTTGTGGTTCTCTGCTTGGATGTTCTTGGTTGTGGTCTCTTTCTTGTTAGCTCCTAGCACGGGGGGTGGGTCTTTGGACTCACATGGTCGGGTGGAACATGCTAAGCACCCCATTGGGTCCCCAGTCAAGGATTGAGAGGTGCGGATTGGTGCTATTGCAGCGACTCCAGAGTTGTATCTATCTTGGAGCTAGTTTTGATACTTGTATTTCTCTAATTATTTGTATCATGGTATCTTGTGTATGGTTTCCATTCATATTTGGAACACTCTTGTATCATTGTACTTCTTAAACGTTGTACTATAATGAAATGTTAAACTTGGTGTGGCTATTGACCATGGTAGTTGTTATTCAATGTGTTATGTAATCATGCATATGTTGTATTTATGTGCAGATGGCTTCTTATCAATGAATTTTTTCATGTATGTGTTATATTTATTGTTAATGATTATATCTTTGGATTTTATTCTTTATTGATGTTGTATGGATCTAAGTCACATAATGACTCTTCGTGTACCCCAAGGGATGTATGTGTTAATGAATCTATTTTATTGAAATTCGTGATATGACTTGATGTGTATTACATGTATGTTATGTGTATTTTTTTTAAAAAAAAATTGTTGTAATTATTGTGTTAATGTCCTTTGGGGTTCGCACGGTAGGGCGTTACATCCGCCGAGGACGATCATGAAATAGTGCAGCAAGAGGGGCAAGGCTTCTACAATTTGCTGCAAGCGTAGGATGCCAGGTTCTCTTCTTGTTAATTGTTTATTATCTGTTAAATAGGAATTGCTCTCTGTGTGTGAAATTCTTTTCTAGGTTGGGAAAAATCAAAAGTTGTGGAAAGAAATATTTTGGGTTATGGTTTAATCAATGAAAATCTATCTCGAATCGATTGTTACATGTAAAAATGGAATTTTCTTGTGGGGTTCTCTGTTGATTATTAAATAGGGTTTTGTTTTGCAATCTGGAAATGAACAGTAGAATTGTTGTTTCATTTTCTTTTATATGCATATTTATTTAAAGGCAATTTCCTTTCAATAAATATCTAGGTTGTGATATTCTGGTCCATACATATACTTATAAAACATTCCTATTTATTCCAATCATGCACAGTGAAATGTACAATATATATATTTTTCTGTTTGTTGAAATGTACAAATTCCAGTGTGTATATATATATACATATATATATGTATATATATTTTATATATATATATAAATATATATATCCACATATATTTATACATATAAAAATTTTTGAATAAAAATTTTAATTGTCAAATTGCTCTGTCGGCACTGTGTATGATATTTAATTTTGGGTTATATATTATATTGGGGGCTGTGTGGTGGTTCGGCCTCGACCGTACCCACCACACCGCCGGGCCGGGTACCGCGACAAATTACTGGACCGGGTCTACACTACAGTTCAAGGATCGCCGCGGAGCACCAGATCGCCCACGGGCTTATTCAATCGCGTCGTATTGGGTTAAACCCCATTTAAATTCATATGTATTTAAATTCTTGTTTAATAAAATGTGAATTTAATATTCTTTTTGCCGTATGGATTTTTTATTTTATAAATATATATATATATGTATATGTATATGTATATATGTGTATATATATATGTATATTTATATATATGATATATATAATTATATTTATATATATATTTATTAATTTATTTATTCCGATTGCTCAACTATGATATTTATTTTTTTTAAAAAATATAAATATAAATATTCCATTTCTTTTCTGATTAAATTATAATTTCTGTTAATTTAACGGTTATTTAGAAAATATATATATATATAGATTCTGTTTCTTTTCTGATTAAAAATAAAGCAGAATTGGTTATAATGAAAATAATAGTAAAATAGAAAGAAATCTTTTGCTTATCATTATTATTGACTTGTTAAATTACAAAACTTTGAGAGGAAAATTTTAGTAGAAAAAAAAATCCATTTATGAATATATGACAACTTGGTTTATTTAATTCTTGTTTTAGTGTAAATATTTTGGGAATGAAATTTATTATGGAATTTATTTTGGAATTAAATAAGTTATCGTTTTGTGAGGTTAAGTCTTGTAGACTTGTTTGGTTCTTAGAGCAGATCTTTTCTCTTTTTACATTCCCTCCTCGAAAAGAATTAAAATATATAGATATGTAGTGGTTTTAAAAGGTATTTATGTGTGTAGATTTATTTAGATAGATCTAAGATTTTAAGGTAGTAAGTTTTAATATGTGGTTTAAGAATTTAGAATATTGTTATTATGGTCATTTTAAAGTATAGACAATTGGTCTTAAATGGTTTTCACAATTAATTTAAATATTGGAAGTGAATTTTAAGTTAGTATGGTGAAGGAGGAAATTTAAATGTATGGGTATGATTAGTGTTTGATTAGGGTATTCTTGAATTGGGTAGTTTATTGATGAAATGGGATTGTAATCTTTTGAAAATTGATTTCCTTTATATTCATTTAATGGTTGATTTGTAAGTTATCTTTATGGATAAGTCTTTTAGAATACTTGTGATGGTTATCATGAATTGTTTTAGTATGGGTAAGTTGTAAAGTTATTTAGTTCTGGTCGTTAATTGATTGGTTAATAAATATTGTTCTCATTTGAATTTTTGGTTGTTGTTTATTATGTAAGTGTTTTTGTGGAGTTGTGAGTGGTTGAGTATTTAAGGTTTTCTTAAATTTGGTGCCTTGGATGCCTGGTTGAATGCTTTTACCTTTGTTGTTGAAGGATTGATCCATGTTGGTGTGAATGCCTTTGGAGGTTAGTTTTGTTTCAAGGAATCATTTGTCATTTGATTTGTGTTGCAATGTAATTGGGAACTTGTATTTTGTTGATGAGTTGTGGGAAGTTGATCTTCTTGGATTTCTGATTTATTTTGTATCAAAGTTGTTTATGTAGTTTGGATGGGGTGGTTGATCTTATCTTAATGTATTCACTCATTATTTTTGAATTGAAAATAGTTCTTGTGGCCTTGCAATTATTGTTGTCATTGCTAAGTTGTTGATTTTATGAAGGTGATTTGTGTACCATTTTAAGGGGGTTCTTGTGAGGAGAAAATTGAGGTCTCCCGTGGAATGCCTAGTTGGTGGCTTTTGGTTTCATTAAGTGATTTCGTTGAATTAAAGGTTGATTTTCTTGTGTGTTTTCCTATTTGAGGTAACACCATTGTTGATTTGCGGATGGGTCTTGATGAACCTTTCCCTTTTTATGGATTTTCTAATTTACTCGCATATTTGAGGAAATTTTATCCCTGTGTTGGAATTATTGGAGGAATACTCATGTTGCTTCATTTTACCCTTGTTTGTGGGTTTTCATTATTTTGGCTTCCAGAGGCTTGAGATGATTGATAATTGATGTTCTCTCTCTTTATGTGCCCTTGATTTGGCAAGTGCTTTGGTTTCATGATTTTAAAAGGGTTGTACGGGAATTGTTGAGACTTGGATATTGTATTTATAGCGAGATGGGTAATGCCTCGCATGCTTCTCAGTTGTGATCTAATATTCTTATTTTGATGGTACAACCCTTGGTTTCTTGGTTTTGGTTTGATATTGTTGGGTCTCTAGGGAGAGTGGCTCCTCGTGGGGGTCGGCGCCCCGTTTAAGGGGAAGGGCACAAGATAACCCACGAGTGAGTTGGTAATCAAGTGAAAACCTAATAATTAACTAAGGATGATTGGGTAGTAATATCATTATAAGACTTAAAAATGGATGCCTCGTCTTCATTAGTGCTTTCGCATTATTGGAAGGTCGAGAAGGCCGGGTTGGCAAGGTCGCAAACCTCGCCCTCATGAGAGGCTATCGGCCCGCATGAGCCACCCTCTATGGTGCTGCCCAAAGTAGGAGTGAAGGGCCAGATATAGATGGGGCCGGCCAGTTTGGAGGAAGGGACAGACAACCCATGTAGGCTATGCTGCATGACACTCTCCTAGTTGCCCATGTGTTTACTTTATTGTGTTCCTCTAGAAGCAGGTTATGGAGTTGGTTTAGATTGTTGTTTGAATTGGATTTAAATTGATTTATGATTATTGTTTTAATACATCTTTAGTATGTTTTGTGGTCTTGTATGATCTCATTTATATTTGATTTACAATCTTGTATCTTATGATACTGTGATATGATGTTATTGTATTATTTGATTGAAATTTGGAATTGTATTATGTTTATTAATTCAGTTTAATTTGGAAGTATTTCATGATCATCCTTTGATTACTTGTTTACTGGTCATTGCTTTAATTTATGTGATGGAATTTATGATTTTAAGTTAGTATGTTGACTCTTGTAATCCTTGAGTTTTATGATTCTTTTGTATGGCGTTGAGTCTTGGGATTCTGTGTTTGGATGTTCTTGGTTGAGGTCTCTTTCTTGTTAGCTCCTAGCACGGGGGGTGGGTCTTCGGACTCACATGGTCGGGTGGAACGTGCTAAGCACCCCATTGGGTCCCCAGTCGAGGATCGAGAGGTGCGGATTGGTGCGGTTGCAGTGACTCCAGAGTTGTACTTGTCTTGGAGCCAGTTATGATGCTTTGTATTCATCTCTTCTTCTATATCATGATTCTTGTTGTATGGTTTCCGTTCATGGTTTGGAAACACTTTTGTATCATTGTACTTCTTAAACATTGTACTGTAATGTAATGTTAAACCCGATGTGGTTATTGGCCATGGCAGTTATTATTCATTGTGTTGAGTTAAATTATGTATATGTTGTATTTACTCAGATGGTTTCTTATCAATGCTTTATCATGTATATGTTCTATTTGTTAATGTTTATTTTGTTATGGATTATACCTTTGGTTTTTATTCCTTATTGTCATTGTGTGGATCTAAGTCGCGTAATGACTTTTGTGTAACCAAGGGATGTGTATATGTGCTAATGAATCTTCTTAAAATGAAATCTCATGTTAAGGATTTAATGTATGTTATGTTTACTTTAAAAAAAAAAAATGTTACTATAATTTTGTTTATTGTCCTTGGGGTTCACACTTATCGGGCTACAACCTCCCATTTGGTGTTAGGATACTCTACTATTGAGCTAATGACTCACATTGTGATGAGTCTTTTTATGACTTAGGTGTGTATCATTTCTCCAACACACTCCCTTGAGCCACAACATAGGTGTCAAATGCACCTAGCTTGGCTCTAATACCATACAAGAATACCAATTATAAGGACCTCCTATAAAAATATGACATGAAAAACCGTGAACAATATTTAAAAGATAATCCATAGTCTATCTTATTATTTATGCATATTTTCTAGGACCACCTATGCCCAAAACACAAAATAGTTTTTGTAAATACACCAATTAGATCTTATAAAATGCATTACTTAGATCAAATTATATGGTGAATTAAATATAATTAATGATTACTTTTTCTTTTAGTATGAAAGAGGTTAAATTCCAATATATGTTCTAGTGGGCTTGATTGAGTGACAAGGTGGAGTGATTGTTGTAATGAAGAACTTGCTAGGAAAGCTAACCAAGTTAAAATGTACACCTATACATACATCATTTTGGTAATATAGACCTATGTCATAAAACACAATTGAATCCTATTAGTTCCAAAGTATTTTAGCAAAGAAGAGATAGAGGAATTTCCAACATGAGGCATAATTCAATCATAATATAATAAAACCATTAATCCATAGTTCTATGTATAAATGGACTGTTGTAGAGGAAAAGATACACATTTAATTTGCAAGGCATAACTCAACAATATGAAAACCTATAGTAGAATATTGTACATTATTCTCAGGATTTTTTCTTATTTGTGAGAAATGCAAACCTTCCATGCTAATTTTCTCTAAAACACACAAATATAGGGGGCAGTGTAATATCCCACCCTTTCCTAAATTTTTACATAGCTAGTGATATGATAATATCCCAACAACTCTATGAATTTTAAAATTGAATGTTATGGACTATATTAAAATTATTTTGTGGACTAATAAACTAAAGAATATTCTTGATATTTAATTACACGTCTCTTGAGAAAAACAATGATTTAATATCTTATGAGTATTAAATTAGATTATGAGTATAATTTAAAGAATTATAGTCATGATTTTGTAATTGTCATGTAATAGACATAAATATCATTCCTTTTGTTGGTAAAACTACATATTTAGCGTAATATTATGAAGGTTAAATTTAAATGGTTTATCTAGCACTCAAATAATCATTCTAGACTAACATTTGATTTAAAATTTATTTTACAATGATTATTGATTATATTTAATAAAAAATACTTGATATTCCCACCAAGTTATTAAGGGTGCAAATCAACTATTGACATGGACTAAACTATTGCAAACAAGGTAAATATATATAGTAGGAGTATCAATGTGAGGCACTTTAAGTCTAATCAAACATACAATATACCAAATAATATTAATGAAATAGTGGAGAAAATAAATAAATATTCAAACCTCATGAACACTAGAATTATAATATGGAGAAACCCTTTCAAAAAATCCCACTACTAAAGAGATATGAAACTTTTATTAATATTCATAACAAGATTATAAAAATCCAATCCACTCAATCTTCTTTAGTCTAATGTTTTGGCTATTTCCACATAACACTATTTAAACCTTATGTCATACATTAAATTATATATAGAGCAAGGGAAACAAGAAAGGATCAATTAATTTATGTAATGAGTGGAAAAAAATCATGGTCCACAAGAAAAGAACCCATGCCCCACTATGCATTGGAACATGTACACAAAATATAAACGAACTAATGATATAGGACCTTTAATCCCATAACCTTGATAGTAACCACTCCCAATACTAGTGCTTTATGATGAAGATGTGAACTACAATAAGTCTCATCTATTATGAAAAGATGCTCCACTCTTCCCAATGTATCTCCTAGTACAATAATCATCATGATCTCCTTATTTAATTTTATTATAATAATATCTTGAGCCCATTGCTTACCTTTTCATTTTTTCTCACATATCACACTATAAAATTTTGGAGCTCATTTTCACTTTGTGAGAGTCTCTCAAGGGTTTTAATGGTGTCCAAATTGATATTTTTTAGCTTAATGCATCAAGCTCATTAATATTTTTAATTTTAAGAAAATATTAAAATCAAAGCTCTAGACTGTAATTTATGCCCTTTAGAAAGAATTTAGAAAAAAGCAACATTAAAGATAATATTTTAAGTGAATGGAACACTAATCCCAGCTTACACCAACCAAGTACAAATGGGTATTTAGCTTCATGGAGATTCATTCATGGTTGGTGATGGTGCATGAGTAGGCTAATAGAGGAAGAAAGACCATATGTTCATTAAGAAGAAATTGGGAGAAAAAATAAGCTAAGCTTAAATTTGTAATGATAAGAGGATCTTGATTGAATTATATATATATAGTTCATATGAGAACCAAGGATAACATACTAGAGTAAATAAGCTTCAATAATAAAGGAATCTTGTAAGTATGGGGAAGAAAAATATATCAAACTAAATGCACTACCAAAAGATAGATCAATTGGGATTTTTTTATAGGAAAGTGTGATATTTAATTGAAATCCTAATGTATTAATGTTGTATCTTCAACAATATTGGAATGAGTACTTGGATTACTATATTATCAAGAATATTTTACTAATGAATTCTCTCATGTTATTCCATGAACTAGTTGGGATTAAATCTCACACCACTAAGCCATTACCCACTTTGCCATGTAAGTCAATTTTACGATTTGGGTATGTATTGGTGCGGCTTGCCTGCATTGTGAGATATTACCAAAATAATTATAATAATGGTCGTTTAGTTTGTGTGGATCATGAACCATGTAAGGGTGTGTTTATTGATCTTTCTCACCAATAAAATGTATGCATTGAATAATTTTTGTTTTATCATCATTTTATCAACAAGCATATGCATATTTGAGGGTTTATTTAAAATTGACTAATGATATGTTGATTGAAACTATGGGATACATTATTTTACCTTAATTTTTTGGTCTAAAAGATGAGGGAAGTTCTTATTCTATGTCATATTCTTTCTTCTTTAGATGTATCTCATATTTTATTTGGGTATCCATGGATAAAGCAATATCAAACAACATCATCTATGTCATGCCATTAAGGTATCAAATATGTTTGAACACTAGTAAAGAGGTTACAATTGCAAGAGATCCATTATATACCTTTTATTTTAAGATTAGGTCGTTAACCTTAAATAATTTAAGAACATATAGGTCTCTATATAAGTCAAGGATTCTTTGCCTAATTTGTAAAATTTTCAAAAGGAATAACAATGGTGGGAAAATCAAGACAAGATGCAACAATTTAGAATTCCTAAAGGGTTTACAATTATTAGAGCAAAAGTAGGTTATATTTTGGTTTTATATTATAAAATGATTCAAGAATCTATAAGGCCAAAAGAACCATAAGCATTGCAAACTTTAGTTTAGAAGCATAATGGATTGGATATTTTCATTCCGCTTTGTAGTTTTCATAAAAAATTATAATGCTTATGAATTCTAAAGAGGTTGAGTTTTAGCTTCATTTGTTATCTCAGGAGATATTGGCAATCAATGATGCAATTCTTGATTTTATAAGCGTTAATATTAACATATAACAAATCAAGCCTTCTGCTGACTTTCATGGTTCACTCCTACATGTAAAATTTGCATTTCATCTCACAAGTTTGACCTAAATTTGTAGTTTTAAATTATTTTAGACTATGTTGAAACCATTATAATGTTTTTACACTAACTTTAGGAGAAACTGCTGCTCAAACCCTTGGATTATACAAAAGCAGGGAAGCAAATACTATATTGAAAATCTTTAAAACTTTTCAAAACAAGTGCAATTTATTCAACAATTTAAAAAAATTGCATATAGGGTTTCTAAATTAAACAAATACATGCATTTTGAACTCTAAAAAAATGGAATTTTAAATACCCTATGCTCAATAGTGGTCGATATGCGAATTGGAATGATGAAGTTTGAAGAGAGGAACCAAAATTTGATTTCACCAGTGAGAGAAACTTTCTTGGGTCATCGTTACGGATTATGCTCGCCACGCGCAGGGAGACAGTGACTGGTAAAGTTCACAGTAAAAATGTGAAAATGAAAGCATTTTTTTTGTTTTAGTCATATTCAATGGGTTTGGCCGAACCCATTTAAATATTGTTTTTTTATACATGAAGGCGATTGTTGTGGCCCGAACCCTATGGTTCGATCAAACCATTTAAATGGTTCGGTCGAACCATAGGGTTCGGCCAAACCCATTTGATATGAAGAATGGGAAAAAGTCAAAATTTCCTTCCTCTTAAAAAGTGTAAACCACTTATGTGGCTTCACCCTGAAGGAATAACCCCATGATGTTGTTTTGTTTTTTTATTTTTTTCAAATGTTTTTTTTCTTTTTGTGATTTTCTAGATGTTTTTGATCTTTTGATGTTTCTATTGTTTTTTGATCTTTTGTTGTTTCTATTTTTTTTGATATTTTGTTGTTTTTATGACCATGATAGGACACTCAAAGATCTAATCCATGACTAGTCTTAGGAAGTTTCCCCCAGTTGTAAACAAGACTACTTTCCTTAATCAGAGACAAGCCATGGTTAGATACACTATTTTATTATGAAATGAATGTGTGGATGTTGAGGATAGTACCGATAGATAATGATGCAAGTTTTATTTAAACATAGCACTTGTTTTCCAAGTTTTCACTATGGTACCTATTCTAAGAGAATGTTTTATTTCTCTTTACTATTTTTTTTTTGTATATATATATATAATCTTTTTTCTATTTTTTTTGGAGTTTTACCCTCATGCTTGGGGTATTCTAACATTCTTCATGTGTAGAACTTCTTGAGGTGGTTTTTTTTTAGTGGTTCAGCTAAAAGTTCTCCTTTAGGAGTAGCTAACTGATATGCCCCAAATCCATAACTTGCTATGATGAAAAATGGGCCTAACCAATTGGGTTCAAACTTTCCTTTGCCATCTTTATTTTGTTGTACTTTTTGATTATTTTTGAGGAATAATTCACCAACTTGAAATTTTATGTCCTTGATCTTTTTGTCATAGTTTCATTTGAGCTGATTCTGATAAACTTGCAGATGGTTTAATGTGCTCAAATGCCTTTCATCTAGGAGTTCTAATTCATTCAGTCTGGATACCCTTTATTCTTCATTGTTGACCATGCCTTTTAGTGAAACTCATAGTGAAGGGATTTTAACCTCAATAGGCAAGACAGCCTCTAATCCATAGACCAAGGAAAATGGTGTGGCGCCAGTAGGTGTGCGAATGCTAGTTTGGTAGGCCGGTAAGGTTGGATTTAGATAAAAATGTCAATCATGACTTGCTTCATTAGTAGTCTTTTTGAGTAATTTTAGTATGGTTTTGTTAGATTCCTCAACCTGACCTTTTCCTTGGGGGTAATAGGGCATGGAAAATCGATGGTGGATAGAGAATTGGGAATAGAGCTCTTGGAAATCCTAATTTTTGAATGGGGCTCCATTATCTATTATTATTTTTGGGGGGATTCCATACCTACAAATGAGATAATTAAAAATGAATTTTGATATCTGTTTGCTAGTGATATAGGTCAATGGAATTGCCTCTATCCATTTAGTGAAGTATTTTGTTGTTGTGATAATGAATTTGTGCCTGTTGGATGAAGTAGGTGATATCTTTCCTACCAGGTCTAATCCCAATTGCGAGAAAGGCCATGGTGTGGTTATAGGTCTTAATTCCTATGTTGGTGCATGAACTGAGTCATTGTATTGCTGACATTGTTGACACTTTATAGAATATTGTATGCATTCATGTTCCATGGATGACCAGTAGTATCCTGTTCTAAGCAGTTTTTGGACTAGGTTAAGTCCACCAGACTGGGATCTGCAAATACCTTCATGAACCTCTTGTAAGGTTTTTTTTTATTCTTCAACATCAAGGAACCATAGTAACATATCATCTAGACTATGATGATATAGTGTATCTCCTAAGATGGTAAAATGGGAAGTTAAATGGGTGAAAGTTTTCTTTTGGGTGGTTGTTAAGTCAATGGGTATGGTACCATGTTGGATGTAGCCAAAGGTATCTTGGTACCATGGGGAGTTACAACCAACAACAACACATACTAATAATGATTCTGGGATATTGAATGCTGGTACAAATAATTGTTCCATGAGGAACTCATACTTAAGCACATTTTGTGGAATATTAAGCAGTGAACCTATTATTGCCATTGCATCGAAAGCTCTATTATTGATCTAAGGAATTTCCTCAAAATTTATCCTGATGAAGTATTCCTTGAATCTAGCCACCACTCTTTTATATAGTAGCAATTTTTCATCTTTTTTCTGTTACTCATCATTCACTTGTCTGATCACTAGCTGAGAGTCTCTAAAGACATGTAGCTCTTTTATTCTACATTTAATAACCATTTTTAACCCTATAATTAGAGCTTAAAATTCTGAGATGTTGTTCATGCATGGTAAGGAAATAATGTAGGCCTTGGGTATACTATCTCCTTGTGGTGTAAGAAATAGAAACCGGCTCCAGATCCATGTTGAGTATGGGACTCATCAAAGTACAAAGAACATTGGTCTATTTGTTATATCATCAAGATACTCTCATTTGGAAAGTCCAATATGAGAGGTTTATGATCATCTAAGGGTGCTTCAGCTAGTTGGTCTGCTATAATTTTCCCCTTCATAGCTCACCTATCCACATTCTCTATATCAAACTCACTTAGGATCATTACCCATTTGGCTATTCATCCTATTAGGGATACCTTTGTTAGTAAGTACTTGAGTGTTTCTACCTTAGAAATTAGCTTGACCTTTCAGTTTAGGATGTAGTGTCTCATCTTCCGTGTTGAAAACATGACTAAGAGACACACTCTTTCAATGTGTGAGTAGTTTAGTTCATATCCCACCAGTGTTTTACCGATATAGTAGACTTCCCTTTCTTTATTGTTATCATCTAGTTGGGCTAAGAGAGATCCTAGTGTTGCTTGTGTGGTAGACACATAAAGTATCATTTCCTTTTCTGGGATAGGCAGCATGAGTATAGGAGTAAGTAGGTACTCATTGACTTGTTGGAATGCTTGGTCACATCTCCCATCCCACTTGAAGGTGATGTCCTTGTGTAGGAGATGAATGAAAGGGTGACATTTTTCCTCCAATTATGCGATAAATCATCTGATGGATTGTAGCTTCCTTTGTAGGCTTCTCAACTATTTCAGTGTTTTTGGTGGAGGCATCACCATTATTTCTTTTACTTTGGCTAGATCTACTTCAATCCCCCTTCTTGATACTATGTACCCCAGATACACATTTCTTAGGATTGAGTCTTAGATTGTATTGTTCAAGACAATTAAATACCTTGGCCAAGTTTGTCAAGTGGTCTTCCCTTTTGACTGACTTTACTAGAATGTCATCCACATAGTCCTCCATGATTGCGTGTAGCATATCATGAAATATGGTCATCATTTCTCTTTGATATGCCACTTCTGCATTCTTTAGACCAAAGGGCATTACATTCCGAAAAAATGTTCCCCAAGCACAGGTAAATGTTGTTTTGTGTTGGAAATCCGGAGAGATTTTTATCTGGTTGTATCCAGAGAAACCATCCATTAAGGATAGCATCCCATGCCCTGTTGTTAGATCTATAATCATATCGATACTTGGTAATGGAAAGTTGTCCTTTGGATAGGCTTTGTTCAAGTCTCTAAATTCTATGCATATCTTTATGCCCCTAGTCGGTTTGGATGCTGGTACTAGATTTGATATCCATTGTGGATAGTCGATGGGTCTGATTAAACCCACATCTAGTAGTTTTTGTTGCTCTACCTTTACTAGTAATGTTATTCAAGTGGATGCATTTTTTGAAGTTTTTGCTTGATAGGATTTTCTCTAGGGATTATATCTATATGATGTACCACTAATGCTAGATCTATTCCAAGCATGTTATCATAGGTCCATGCAAAAATTATCTTCTAGGCATTGATTAAATTTGTGAAGTTGTCCTTTTCTTCTGGGTCCAGTGATGCAACTAGGTAAGCTATCTTCGACTCCTTTGTTCTGCCAAAATTTATGGGTTCAGATTCCTCTACTAGCAGTGTTAATATTTCCTAATATTTTGATATGGGGAGATTGAATCTTCCATCCTTGGGTGCCTCTGATAGGTTTTCACCTTTGGATGCATCCTTTATTTTCCTCTTTTTTGGATCTAATAGAGCCACAAGGTGGTTTTCTCTAGGGGACTATATTTTTATGTTCTTTCTTTGATTTTTTCCACTAGAAGATTCAATCTCTCCACCAAAGTATGCCTCTTGTTCAAATTTTATAATGAATCCTACTTTGTGGTCTCCTTCTGGTATGTCTATTTGAAGTCCCATGAACACTGCTATTGCCTCATTATTCTAGAATTGATCCAGAATAGGTGTATGTTATTGTTGATCCCAATCTATGAGTTGTGGGTACTGGAGTGGGAGGTCATCATCTTGATTTGAAAATCATATGGAAGTGGATGAAAGGGTTAGTATAGCTCAGGTTTCTTTTTCCCACTGAGCGTCTAGGTCATCATTGCTAGAAGTGGGAGAATCATATCCAGTGACAAAGGAAGGAAAATCCCATTTGTATTCATTAGAGTCGATACCAGAATTGTAGTAGATGTTGGGAATGGTTTGAATATGTTGGAGAGGGAACCTATCAATGCTAAAGTTATCAAATAAGTCTTCCCTAGGTGAATTATTGTCTAAGGTATGATAGGTATCTAGTGCCTTAATGCTAGCAAAATTTTATTGCTTCTTCAAAGAGGTTCATCCAGTTTTTGGAATAACCAGATCTTTTGGCTTAAAACCTAACCCCATATTCTTCTTCCTTTGTTCTATTGTAATAGGCTCTAACCAACCTTGTTTGTGTCGCCCAAGACCACCCTTTCCATTATATCCCATCTACTTAACTAATTGATAACCTCTAGTAGTAGGTTCCATTAAAATGGGTTGTGGCTTTTTTGGTTCTTCTTGGTCCTTGTAGATCATACATGAAAAATTCTCAAATATTTCTTCATCTTGCATGTCTCCCCACCTAGTGAAGATAGTGGACTTGGCTATCATTTGCGCTATCTTGATCTCTTTTGGAACTCCATATACTCTGGGTGTTGGTGGAAGCATGTCAATGCAGAATGCTTAGTTGAAATAGTAATTCCCATTACCCTTGTCAAGTACGTGAATCTTGGCTTTCCTTTTTGTTTGGTCACTTGAGGTGTTATTGGTTGAGCTTGATGGAAGTGTGGAAGGGTCAACATAGGAAAATAAGTGGAATGTTATGTTGTTGCTAGGAACATGTTGGGTTTTATTGTATTTATCCTTTAATTTGGCACATAAATGAAAAGGCTTGGGATCGACATATAGTGTTACCTCTTTTCCTTCATAGGGGAACTTTAGGCATTGATGAAAAGTGGAAGGGACTACTTGTAATGCATGGACCCAAGGGCATCCCAGGATGAGGTTGTATGGAAAAGAAAGGTCTAGTACTTGACAAGTGGTTTATGTGAGGGCTGGTCCTATCTGCACTGGTAACCTGACTGCTCCTTCAAAATTTCTTTCAAGGTCATCGTAGGCCCTTATTATGATACTCTTTCCTTTGTCAATCACATTGTTAGAATACCCCAACTATTTTACAAATTTTAAGGTATATATGTTTAAACCTACACCATTATCTATTAGCACCCATTTTTCCATGGTTTTATGAACACCAGGCTCTATGTAGAGGGCTTGGTTATGGAATGTTCTTTGGGGTAGATCTTTCTCAAAAAATATTAAATGATTACTTTATGTGATCTAACCAACCAAAGATTGGAACTGAATAGGATTGAGGTCATTAGGGACTACTTTTTCCAATGCCTTTTCAAGTATTTCCATTTAGGTGGGTGATAGTTTTAACAACTCCAAGATTGAGATTAGCGTAGGTGTTTTCTTTAATTGTTCTACAATATTGTAGTCATTTGGTGACTTGATTGCAGGTTTGGGTGGGACTCCTTGAATTGTAACTCTTCCTAGGTGGGTGGTTACATTACAATTATTGTCTCCACCTCACAGAGTCACTAAATTTTCCCTATTATCATCAACTTGTGAGAAGGTTCCTAAAATTGTGTCCCCATATGTGTAATTAGCATTATGGTACTCTTGTTTCTTTCCTTTGTAGGTCCTTATTCCCAGGACGATGCTTGACATCTACCTCCCATTTTTCTATTAAATCTTGGATAAGGTGCTCGAGTCTCATGCAATTTTTTGTGGTGTGTCCTTTGATCATATGGAAGTCGCACAAGTCCTCATTATACCACGGTGTTTTGAAACTAGGTTCCTCATAGTTTGGATGATCATTTGTTTTGAGGAGGTTTTGTTGTACTAGTTTGTGCATGACTATTTCCAGTGACTCACCTAGTACTATGAATTTCCTTCTTTGTTGATCGTACTACCTTTGTTTCCCTACCTGATTTGTTTGTTGTTTCTCAACTTGATTTTTTTTGGGATAGGTATTTTGGTTATCTTGTGCATTGTTTGGAACATAGCTTGTCTATGCTACTTGTGGTTTGTTTTGAGCTGTGTTATGTGCCTACCATAACATTTTAGCATCAACCACTCCAATTTTTGTATTTTATTTTTTTTAGCCCAAACTTTAGGTTTCTCATTTGAACTAGATGGACTATCTTTTGAGTTTTTTGTTTTAAAGGAACCTCTTGCAATGAGGTCTCTTTCAATATTCAAACCCTTCTCAATGGTTTCTTCAAAGTCTACTGGACATAACATTGTGAGTTGATAATTGATCTTAGGTAAGACGTTCGTAATGAATATTTCCACCAATTCCTTGTTGGGAATGGGCCATTTGGGTATGTGCAGGATCATCATGGAAAAAATAGGCCGTTAAGTGGCAAAAAAATTAGAAAAATTAGAGTTAGGAAACTTGAAGTAAAAATTTGAATACGTTATCTATATTATTTCAAAAATATGTAAGAATAGAATGTGTAGAAAATTGAATTTAGTTTCTAAACTACTAGGTTTACTTAAAAAAAATAAAAATCTATTTGGTGAAAATTTGAAATTTCAATGTAGTAGTACTTAAATTTCAAGGAAAAAATAAGTAGGTGTCTGTTTGACCATGCTAACCACAATAAAATAATAATATTTTTTTAATATATTTTAGACATAAGTACAGGATGTGATGCATCTTTTTTGTAATTTTTTTCCAAGTAAATAATTAATTATGAATTTTTTATTACAACTTTTAAAAAATATAAAAACTCGTATGTCTGACCACCTTAACATGGTCAAAACTTCATGAAATTTAAATTTTATTTTTTAATCTTATAGTATGCAAAGCATGGAATGTGATGCAGCTGAATTCAAAAATGTGATACCGCTTGAAAGCTATAGATGTTTTCTCTAATCAGCCTATCAATCAACACTTTAGTCATAATTTAAATAGAAACTAGAATAATAATTATTTATTAAGTTCAAAAGTAAAGCATAATTTATATTGGTGGAAAGCTGAGAATATCCTTTTAAAACCCTTTTCATTTCATCAATTTTGGGTAAAAAAAAATTCATCAGCCACATAGCCTACAAATACCCATCATATTGCCACTTTTTGGCCCATCATGATCCTACACATACCCATTTACATCTACTAGCCTTGTGTCTCCATCATTATAGGTAGGAGATAAACTATTCTACTTGATTCTATTTGATCATGGACAAGCTTGTGATGGTGACATCTTGCTCAATGTTGAAGGAGAAGTGACTTATGAATTTGTTAGACAATTCATTGAAGGTTTTGACTGCTAGTGTCAAATAGGTGAACCAATCCATAGCATGGCCTATAAGGCTTCATGGAAATAGTCTCATGAGGTATGATTCATTGTGTCATACTTCCTTCCATGATACAAAGAAATCACGTATATGCTCTACTGGATCTCCTCTTCTTTTGTATTTGTTGTCAAACCTGTGTATTTAAAAATTCTTCAGAAAGGGTATTGTAGTGATAGATTGATTGAACAGGAATGGGAATATCTCTTGGATAGTATAGGTTTTCTTTTGTTTTCCAGCTTTCATTCCTGCTACCTATTGGGTGACAGCCTCTAGCCTCATTTCCATGTCCATTTTTGGCACATTTTCTTGTGAGTTCTGTGTATAATAGCCTTTTTTTCTCACCATGTTTGGGTTATATATCAAATATTGTGAAGGTATGAGACCTTGGTAACTATTTTGGACATATAATGGGTTAGGTCCCTGTTGGCTATAAGGAGGGTTAGCTCCTTGTTGTTGAGATGAAATTTATTAAGGTTATCCTATTGATGCATTATCAGGACACCTTGTTGGTAGGATGACTGAAGAAGGGTGCTATGTGGCACACTCCGCTAGTGTGAATTAAAATGAAGGTTAGTTACCCCATTGATGCATTGCCATCGACACCTTTGTTGATAGGATGAATGAAGAAGGGCACTCTCATGGCACACCTTGTTGTTGGGTAGGACTAAACTAAAGGTTACCTATTGGATGTGTTATCGACACCTTGTTGATGAGATGAATGTAGAAGGGTGCTCATGGAACACCTTGTTGCTAGGTAGGACTAAACCTAAGGTTACCCCATGCATGTGTGTTGGCTGGGACACTTGGCTGGATGGGTTGACCAAAAAGGGGTGCCTTTGGGGGCACACCCTAAGCACCGGTATTATTGGCTCTAGAAGGGGACCATGGTCCAATCTTGTTGGTGGCAATCGATTGTTTGGGAGGTATCCTTGTGTTCTACCTTGTTGGAAGGTATTCACAATTCTGAGGGTGACCCCATGTTCCAAACTCCATTGGAAGGTATTGGAATTTTCCCTAGGATGGATCATATTTGAGGTATTCTCGAAAGTTGGTATACCATCCGTAGAGGAGGATTTTGTTTGCGGTTCATACCATGATTGTCCCTCCTTGATACGCTTTTCCACTACTACTGTCTGCCAAATTGGTTTTGAATAAGGGGTTCTCTTTGGGTTGACCATCATTTTGTGAGAACATAGGTGGCATGTTTGGCATCTCTAGAGGTTCAATTATCTTTCTTACAACCAAGTTATCTCATAAGGGAATAAGGTTGGCATCCTTGAGAGCTTCTATGTTGAAATCCACTGGTAATTTAGCACCACTTTGTGCTAACTTGAAGAAATAGGAGTTTGGATCCTTTCTCAACAACTTGTCCATTAGTTTAAGAACCTTGGGGTTGTTGGAATGTTTGAACAATTCATCCTTGTTTATTTCTTCCTCTGTGTGTACCTCCTCTATAACTACTCTATTTGGTTCTTGGTTGTTTTGTTCATTTAACTCCTTTTGTTTGTGATTTAGTTCCTATTCACTGAAGGTATTTCTATCCATAGGCCTCTTCTATGGTGTTTCAAGATCACTTGGCCTATAGCCCCAAGCGCTACTTCCATCGTTTATGGCATTGGTCGGTGGGATGCTAGTGTTGGTTTTCTTTGCTTCCATTTTCTTTATGTGTTGTGACCTTGTGGTTGTCATTATAACAACTACCAAGATTTTGTGATTGTTTTCCCTGACTCGTATTCTTTGGAAAAGATGTTTCCTATTGGTACAAAGTGAAAATAGAAGTGATCTAACCAGTTTTCATGGTTGTGATATCTCCTTGAGAAAAAACATTTGGAAAACCTTTTTGTACGGTGATTCTTTGAGAGCTGAAGTATATATTTTTCGCTTAAGGATCTTTTGCTTGCCAAAAAGCATGAGGGATGTATATTTATTTCCATACAAGTGGTGGTAATATAGGTCTTTCAGCTACTAGGTCTTCCTTTTCTTCCTCTTCATCTAAGATGATGGATGCAGTGAGAAATTGGCAAGGTATTTCGTTCTTCTCAAATATGAAAGTTCTCAAACTGCTTATTATGTCAGTTTGGGCACCTTCAATATATGTGTTACTTGGTTGAAAGATTGGTGCTACAAGGTCTAGTTGTTGAACTAGAGTGGTAGGTCACCAACTGGTCATAAGGTGTGATGGTTTTTTGGGATGGTTTGCTATGAAACTCAAAAAACCTAAGGATTGAGTGCTTTTTTGGAATGTGGCTACTTTTTGGAAATCAAAATGTTGAAGAACTAGGGTTGATATCTCACTTCCCTATCTAGAGGATATGTTGTTGGAAAGATACTTGAACTATCTGTGAGTTCCAAGTAATTGTTGATATCATAGACTTTTTGAGTGGAGGAATGATCATAATGTTTTTTTGGGTTTTGATTTCAAATAAGTAGTATAGGAATAACAGATGAGAGACTTTGTGACCAATCTAATTTTACAAATGTTTTGTTTGAACAATGACCTTATAAACAACTTCAGTTTGTTTTCCCCTAGGTGTTTTAGCAAAAATACTGTGAGTTGGAATGGCAATTTGTAACCTCTTTGTGTTTGTTTTCTCTATGTTCTTGAGTATAGCAAATGATATAACACCATTGGACTGACTCAAAAGCATGGACTTTATGTGACCTAAATGTCTATAGCTTAAGTTGTGAAATCACAACACCCAAGCCATAGTTTACCAAATGTTTACCTTGATCAAGGTAACCTGAAATAAAATCCAAAATGTTTGGAAACCTTTAAGGATAAATCCTTTTAAGGAGTGCAAAACATAAGGCTTATTTCACAAGTATACACTAAATCAAAGGGTTTTTTATTTTACCATCTTCTTGAATGTTTGTTTTGATGTGTTCTTTCTTCTTTAAATCAAACAAAAAAATTTATGTCACAATTATTTTTGAATGTAATTGGGAAAGTTTAACATTAACAAGCAATTACAACCCTAGTGGAGAGAAACCATCCTCTTAGGTGAGCTTTCCTCATGCTTTGAAGAGATTATTTTACATGCGACTTATGACACGGGCCTATATTCGGACATGGCAAGTAACTTCTTGGAAGTAAATTCTGATGCACCACTTTCAAAGAATGTTTTGGATAATTGGGTGGCTTCTAAAACAAATGGATGTTAGTCATGTTTTGGGGATATTATTTTTGGGCACCTACACATGCAGTGTTTTGTTCAATTAAGATCCTTCTATCCCTTGTAATTTTTTATGCATCATGAGGATACTGAGGAAGAATACATCAGTATAGGGCATCTGCACCCAACGAGTGATGAAATTTCCTCACACTCACAAAAGATTTATATAGCTTTCCAGAACAAAAGTACTACTCGAGTTACCCACGAGTCCTCTGATGCAAGAGATTCCTCAAGTAGGCATGCCCTCTAAAAAGGTATACTTGAAAAAAGTGCAAAGCTCAAAATTTCCTCGCTCACCCAAGATTGCCAAAAGGTGCAAGGGGAGAAGTCAAACATTTACCTTTTCCAATCAATGAATACACAACATACAATTCATAGAAAATTGATTCATTTTAAACACCTCGAGCAGTGTTATTCCTAAAAATATGTGGATAACATAAAAAAAATATTATTTTTATTCTTGCATCAATTGAAGTGTTCAAGGCATCAAGAAGTTAAGATAGCAATGGTGTGAAAACAGCAAGAATAGTTTGTTCATTTTAAGCCCCAGAATTGAAGTGTTTCTAAAAGAATCGGGCCTAGTCTTAACTGGTCAGCAAATGTAAATCATTTGTGCGTCAAAAAAATGGAAATCGTTTGCGTTATTTTTATGCACGAGATTCAAAGGTTCCTAATTATGAAAATATGAAATGTGTTCATTTTTAGAGCCCAAAATTGAAGTGTTTTATGTTCTTTTTATGAGAACCAAATGAGTTCCTATTTCAAAAAGCTTAAAAATGGTTCATTTTAACAACACCAAAATCAAATGTGAGTTTGTGTTGTTCATTTTAATGCACCAAAAGAAGGTTACTAATTTAGAAAAGCTTCAAATTTGTTCAATTTTAAAAAACACCAAAATCAAATGTGAGAGTTGTTGTTGTTCATTTTAGAGCACCAAAAGAAGGTTCCTAACTTAGAAAGCTTAAAAATGGTTCATTTTAAAAACACCAAAATCAAATATGAGAGTTGTTGTTCATTTTAGAGCACAAAAAAAGGTTCCTGATTTAGAAAAGCTTAAAATCTGTTCAACTTTAAAAAGCACCAAAAGAATGTTTTTTCTAAGTTAATAAAAAAATATTGTGGCTCCAAAAATCTTGGACTGATTGTCTTCCCTACACAAAACAAATTAATATGTTTCAAATCCTACATACAAATCCATTAATTCTTACAAAACAAGAAAAATGTGAGCAAGAAGATTCATTACAATAGTGCAAGATCCATGCACTTGTCTTTCAGAGCAAATGCTCAGAAAAAAATCAAATGCTTAGAAAATTTTGCAACTACTTTGAAAACAAGAAAATTCTTAGTTCCAGAAACAAATACTCAAATCTTCTATGAATGTGAAAACCCAAAAATTTGCAAAAGTGTTCTTTTTAGTGCAAAAGCATGCTTTCTAGTGCAAAAGCATGTTTTTTAGTGAAAAAGAGTGATTTTTAGTGAAAAATCATAGTTCTTAGTGCAAAGCATAGTTCTCATGGAATAGGTGAGCTTTCTGTCACAAATGTTCAAAAATTTCATTAGTCAAAAGCAAGCATTTGTTGGGTAGTGCATGAAACTTCTCCGAAAGGCTCTTAGAATCTTGTAACTTCAAATTTTCACATAAAAACATTAATAAGGAGGACCTAGGTCACACCAAGTGTGCCAGAATGTGTGAGGGGTAAAGAATCCATTAGAATGCAAAGCAAGATCAAGATTGAAAATTGAAATCAAAATCTATCTAATCCAAAAACACTTAATATATTCCTATTCCATCACTTATGAAATGAACAATCTAAGCTATTTGAACTTATGAAATGAAATCCTAAGATTGACACAATAAATTCAAAAGAAAAATATAGATTACCATCCCATGTTGGAGTGTATTTGCATGATCTTGGGTTGTTCATATCACTCCAAAGCTTCCATTGTTCATGTGCCAAAGTTTGATGAGCGATGCTTGGTTGATCAAAAAAGGTTGAAGCTCTATCAATGGTGATTGTGATACCACTTCATTGCCAAAATATGTTGATTATCCAATCCTTATTTGTGAGGAGAGAGGTTTGTTATATATAGAGAAAGAGATTTTGAATTGGCGATCAAGATTCAAAAATGATGGATCAAGATTAATGGTTGAAAAGTGTTGAGAGGATTTAGACATGAGAAGATTGTGCAAATTGAGTAATCAATTAGGAATAGATTGGCCACTCAACAACTAGATGGCTTAGTTAGGAAATAGATGGCTTAGTTAGAAAATAGATGTATTAGTTAGCAAATTAGATTGCTCAGTCAAAAAGTGGGTGAGGAATATGAATTAATTGATTTAATTAATTAATGCTTTTTTTGAGTTGAATGTGAAAATCAATTTTGACTTTTGCAAACAAAGTTGCATTAGTTTGGTTTGATTTTTGATAAATGATTTGAATAGTTTGATTTAATTATTCAAATTTTGAGGGAAAATGAGTTAATTAAATTATTATGATTTAATAATTTAATCAACTTAGGGGATAATGCATGGAGAGATAATGAGACAGTTAACTAAATAGATATTTTATTCAACTAGAAGAATGTATTCATTACGTTTGAGGAGATTGTGCATGAAGAGATAATGAGATAGTTAACTAAATAGATATTTTAGTCAATTGATTTAGAAGAGCTAGTTAATTTTTTGAGGGAAATTAATTAATTAATATCAAGAGGAATGTGCACATGTGAATTTGACTTTAATAAATAAAGTTTATTTATTAAAGTGATGGTGTTGAATGAATTAAATAATTTAATTTATTTAATTTGGAAAGGGGAAAGTTGTTTAATTAAATAATTACTGATAATCATTTAATTAAATTAGAAGAATATGTGGGGTTAAATAAATAAAATAATTATTTAATGTAGAAGTTGAAAGAGGATTAAATG
>VDFB02293841.1:0-17954 GCA_007258455.2 Sequoia sempervirens | reverse complement strand
ACATCACAAATCAATTTGTCTTTATACCCTCCAATGGAGAACTCCACTGTTGTTTGCTCATTGATAAGAACACTCTATCCTTTGTTCAACCATGTCACCTTGTAGGGATTAGTATGGGGTACCTTTTCTAACTTCAATTTCATCACTGCCTCCTCTGAGATTATGTTGTCAGTAGACCTTGAGTCCACTATAACCTTACACACCTTTCCAAGTATTTTGCACCTTACTCTAAATAATTCTCTTCTCTGTTTTGGCTCTTCCTTGACCGGTTGTCTGATTAAAACTCTACTGAACATTAGATTCTCCCCCACTTTTGATTCAATGTGACTAACCTCTGGTGATTTGACACTCATGGTGTCCTCTTGAGCATATGCCACTCTCTTCTCAGTACTTGATGAAGATGCTTTCTCTAGGCACCTATAAGCAGGATGACCTACTTGACCATAGTTATAACATTTCATATTGGCAAAGTATGAACTACTTCTGCCTGCTCCTCTTCCTCTATTTGAACCTCCTTAAGGACCTCTACCTCTATTGTATCCTCCTCTTGAAGATGTTTCACCTCCATTCTCTGTGAGTTTAGACTCTCCTTGGTTTCTTTGTTCAGTTCCTCTACCTTGGTATCCACCTCTATGTCCTCTTTGATCTCTGCCTTTTCCTCTACTCTTAGAAGCTTGTTCTTGTTTCCTCTTGCTTCTTTCCTCAATCTTAATAGCTAATTGGTAACATTGGTGTACTGTCTCAGGACTTAGAAGAACCATCTCCTCCTATATGTTCCACTTCAAGCCGTTAAGATACCTAGCCACCTTGAGACTTTCATCTTCTACAACATTAGACCTCATACAAAGTTTTTGGAACTCCTTAGTATAAGTGTTCACATCTTGGTCTCTTTGCCTCAAGCTCTGTCTTTTCTTGTGTAACTGAATCTCATAATCATCTGGCATGTATGCTTCTCTCACTTTTGAAACCATACCTTTCCAAGTTGAGATAGGCTTCTTTCCTTGTTTTTCCCTCTCTGTTTGAATGAACTTCCACCATGTCAAGGTAGAACCTCTTAGTCTTGATTTGGCAACCTTTACCTTTTGTGCTTCAGTGACTCCATCACACTCAAAATGGTTTTCCATTCCCTCTATCCAATCCATGACTAATTCAACCTCCATTTTCCCACTAAATAGTGGTATGCCTTCAAGTGCTTTTCCACTCAAGGCCTTCAAGAAAATCTCTTCTTGCAAAACAGGGTCAAGTTTAGGGATCTTTTCTTCCTCTGCAACCTCTTCTTTCTTTGGTTCCCTTCCTTCCAACTACACATTACTCAATGCTTGCTCAAGTTGGGCTATTCTATCCCTCAATAGCCTATTTTCTTCCCTCCTATCCTTCAATTCATCTTGGCTAACTTTGTATTTTTCGCCATGATGGTAGAATCACTAGACTCCTCAACTCTAACATATATTATTCTTTCCCAAATATTTTACTAGCCTAATAATTAACTGGATAGGGTAGGGTTGGATGGAACACTCACTGTTCCATGCTCTAGGTCTCACCTTGGCGAACCCCTTTGGTGTCACTCTCCACCACCTTAACCTATAGGCCCTAATGCTTGTTAGGCACCCCTGGTTCTCCTGGACAACCCTATTATCATCTCCATTTCCCTAACCAAGCCAATCTTGGTGCTCTCTTTGCTATTCTCTCCTTAGCCCTTAATCTTCCTAAAGGCTAGCTAAATCTCCACCCTTCACTAATTCGATGCAGGGGTGTGTGATGTCTCCCATGGCTTCAAGACCATCCCCCTAGGGTTCTTGATCATCCACCAATCTCCAATTCTCCATCGCTCTCACCAAACCCTCTTCTAGGGTTAAAAAGGCTACTAGCCCTTGAGCCCCAATCAGGTCTCCTAACTCGAGAAAAGTGGAAACCACTCCAAAAACCTCTAAATGACCTAGGATATTTTCTTGGGGTTTGTGTTTCCTATGCCCACACCTTGAATATTTTTGGGGTTTGGAGCCTGTACTGTTCATACATTTCCCTAGCCATGAACTTGGCACTTTAGGCTTGTTTTAAGCCAATTTTTGACCTTTTGTTTGAGGGAAGTCAGTTGATTCTTCCTCCATGCAATTTTTCAGGGCTCCATCCTTCTTTCCAAGCCTCTGCAAGGCCTCCTACATCCATCACACACCTTGGTTTTCCAGGGGATTGACACCCCTACAACTTTAGTGCTTGTTTTTCACTATCTTTCCTAGCCGGGCATTGCCAAGCTTGCCTAAGAAGAGACTTTCCTCATGATCACTCAACCCCTGAAGAATCCTAGACCTAATATATTTATAGGCATGGAACTTAGCCTCAATCCCCATAGACTATACACTAGGTATAGTGGAAGACAGAGGTCTAAGTCTCCATGGTTGACAGTTTGCTGGATTGATCAACAATGGAAGGAAACAAAACTAACTAAGAACAAAGCTAGGAAATGATGAGACAACTTAACTACTAACCTCACAAAGCTTGAAAGACAATTACTTCACATGCCACACACTGCTCAGTGCCTAGAACCCTCCATTAACACACTAATAAGAGCTAAAAACTAGAAAATTACAAGAGTTTCATTGTTTTTCCATCTGAACAACAAAATCCAAATGATACAAAAGCTTTTCCAACCTATGGACCTGGTTGAGGCAAACCTTTTAAAGGTTCATAAAGTGGTTACTTTTCCCCTTGGTCGGACATAACCACCACATTAGGCCAAAATTGTACAAATGCAACATTTTGGGCTTTATTTCCAATTCCTAGTGAATCCTAGTGGAAACAAGTTGCTAAACTCATCCATTCTACCATGAGCTACTAATCAACCTTCCTCCTAACATGTTCTAACACCTCTAACTCAAAACTAAATGGTCAACATGACCTTAAAGCATTAAAACCAATACCATCCTAGGCTCACAACTTGCTCTGCAAGGCCTATCGCTCTCCTAGGTGCTCCCCGCACTGCTTAGCAACCAATTACTGCTTTCCATTTTGGCATCGGTCGGGTCCCACCATGACATTCTTTATAAATTTTCAAGTCAACCATTGTACACCACTTAGCCAATCCCGCACACCCAACGAGAGTCACTCGGGACCCACCACAAGAGGTATGGGGCTAGCGAGCATCATTAGATTAATCTTATCACAACCATTGTTCAAGTTATATCATTACATTGCTGTGGTCCCCACTACCACCATGACATCCAAGTCACCATTGACAAGCCAATGCCCACACACCCTGCACAATACTAACTGGGTCCCACCAAAGCACTACGAGGCTGGCGGGTGAACACAATATATTGTATTATTGTATTGAGGAGACACAAAATAATGTCCCAATGATCAAACCACTTCCCGCTGATAAAACATAATGGTGAACAGACTACGACCATCACTAAGTCGCTAGAAAACTGAACTTTCGAACCTCATGTCAGAGGTTTTTAAGTTCTGAAAACTTTTGACTTGCCGACATCAAAGAGAAGCTCAAAGTCTCTAAGTCAGGAGGTTATGAAACATTAGAACCCCATAACTTAAGTTAGAAAAACTTGGAACTCAGCGAGTTAAGTACAATAAACCATTCCTGCTAGCAGGACTTTAATCAGACTAGTAACTTCATCCTGGTGGCATTCAACTGTCTATTCGAAAATGCAGAGATCTGACATCTGTACATTTTAGGCACCATTTCTCAATACCAACAACAATGATTAGCTTCATTAATCCAAAGGCATATAGCCAATCTTTACAATGACAAAGATGCAAAATTCAATTCTTCAAAAGAAAAACCTCAGGGGAGCCAGAAGAAGAAGAATCCCCAAAAAATATACAAGTGTTGCTTTATAGATCAAGCATAACTTGGATAAAAGTAAATCAAACCCTAACCCAGCTAGGGTTAGTAGTTAAAGAAGTACCCGCTCAATGAAATAACTGCTCATGAAATCCACACCAAGAGCCAGGAGAGAGAAAACCTGCATATCATTCACTATGCCATAAACGTTTTCCTGAAAGTCATCCAAAATCCCTCACAAAATCAGGGATATGGGTATGGGCTCGTTAGAAAGAATATATTAGTAGAAATGAAGGAGCATGGTCACCAAAAATCCACCTAATGGAATCAGGGAATGCATTAAAGTCATCCTTGAAGCCAAAATAAAGAGGTCTGGTAGCTAGGAGTAGCTACGTATTAATGGTGTTTCCTAGAGAAGCACGACAAAACCATTGCCGAAACATCACCATGTCAAGGGGACCAACATCTTGGTCTCATTGATATGCACCCTTCTTTGATGAAGAGCCCCTATGGAATGTCTAAGGCATTGTAATTTATATCTCGTTGATATTTCTTTGTCACTTTGATGTCGAGCTCCTGATGATTTTCCTTTTGGCACTTTACACCATCGAAGACACCACCATATCGTACTAAGACACATTAGGGTCTTACTGATATTCATACTTAATTTCGATACCACTGGAAAAAAGATACAGACCCACAAAGACACATGTCACCTCAACACTTGTCGTCCACTATTGTCACCAATCTCTATCGGGTCCCACCAAGATCATTGCTCGGGCATCTCTATGTCAAAGGGACCACATTTCAGCTTACTTTGAGAATGCCAAGTCTCACCAATGCTACTTTGGGATGTTGAAGGGACCATCCTTATTGTCCCATCAATATCTACCCCTCCCCTCGACGAAGTGACCCTATGATCTATCGGGGTATTGAAGAGACCATCATTTAGGTCCCTCTGATATCCATCTTTCTCTTCGATGAAGAGACCCTCAGAGCTCAAGCATCAGGCATACCGTATATTGCATACCAAAAGAGAGAAGGAGAAGGAAGGAAACCATGATCCTGAAAGGTCAATATTTAGCGATCATCAAGGATCAGGAGGATGGGTTACCTCTCACCAAAGAAAGGTAAGAGGTAATGGAGAATGCCGAAGGTCGACATGCAAAAACTCAACACTTAGGATAATTTGGAAGAAAAGAGTGAAAGTGAGAAGGAGAAGAAATAAAGAAAAAATATTGAAGAAGAGAGGTATTTTAGAGGTTGGAAGGAATTCCTATGCTTTGTGAAGTGAAAACGGTAAGAGGGAAGAGGGAAGACTGAAGGCTGAAGGCCAAAACCCAAAATATCTTGAAAAAGGGGAAGGAAGGGAGAGATGGAGAAATGAAGATGGCATGCAAGGTAAGTAAGTAAGAGACAACTTGAAAACCCATAAATCTAGGACTTAGTCAATTTTAGGAACCTTCAAGGAAAACTCATGCAAGATGGCCCATGTAGGATCTCTTAGATTGGATATCAATGATGGGTCATCTAAGGGGGGAATGAAATGTCAACATTTTGGAAACTTTTGGGAGATGATTGTCTGCTAGTCATGGGATGTAGAGGCCTTATCGGTTCATTGGGCATAGAGTCGTGAAGGGAAAAATTCAACAACAAGGCCTCCTCAAAGCAAAAAAAGACATGTGCAACTGCACTTGGAGGAAATCATGAAAGCTAAGAGCATACATTCCCTTAAGGAGAATGTAGGGTTTGCAAACACACTTCATGGAAATAAAACATTTATAATATCTACACAAACTAACAGAAAGCAAACAATGGAAGCTTGACTCTATCAAAGATGAACCTTTTGAAGGATTTGATCTCCCTCAAACCATAGTTGCGGACCTCACCTAGCTGCAACCATTGAAAACTATTGCCAACATACATGGATATGCACAAAATGCTTACAAGGTGAAGGATTGATTCAACATAAAATTTTCCAAATGTTGCAAGGGAACCATATGATGCAAGTGTTAGAATCATCTAACACTGGTGTCTCAGCTAAACATATAACAACAGAGGTGAACTTTTTTGAAGATAGATCAACACCCAAGAGCCAACATTCTGTAGAGGGAAAATAACTCACCTCACAAAAGGATAGGCCAATACTATCATCGCTGACATCTTCATTGCATGAACTAAAACAAAAGGAGAATTTTTCCAGCTCACATGGTGATGCAAAATGTGCCAAATCTGATTTTTGATCTGCACAAGGAATCTCTTCTTCATGCATCTCAAAAGAGAAACTTTGAAGCTCGGGCATACAAACAAATTGAGCAACAGGAGAATCACTCTCTAAACAAATGTGTGATTTCTCAATGGTGGATTTTTCAATGTGTTGGCTCCATGTGAAGCACTCTAACTCATTCACATTATCCCTAATGCCAAAGGCCACATATTCATCTTGAATGAAGACCTCATATTCAACATTGCTACTTTCAGGGACAACAGAAAACCAACAAACCTCATGATTACTTGTATTGATGCACACTTTATCAACACATACCTTAGATTTGTGAGATAGCTTGAGTGAAGAACTGAATTCTTCAATTTGTCTCTCTGTTTTGACTTCTTCTTGGCAATGAGTTGCAACGAAACTAGAATCTTGTCATGTAATGGTTGCCATGTCCTCTACTGCTACTTCACTCTTATTTTGTTGCACACAAAGCACCTCTTTTGGGGGTGATGATTTTATTTTTAAACCTAAACAAAATATTTATATAACATCCCAAGAGAGGCCCTCCACCTCAGAATTGCAGACCTCAATAGATTGGGGATCTTCATCCACTATGACAAGGGTTGAACATGTTTGTTGTTGTTGCTTCAAAACCATAGAGTTATCTTCATCCACCAAGCCAAGGCCAAGCTATTCAGAGGCTTCAACTGATGTAGGTATAGTTGATCTATCCTCCTCATATTCAACAAAACAAGGAAGGGAATAAAATGAGAGGAATGATTCCTCTATTGCATCAATTTTTTCTACCCTTTTAATGCCTAATTGTTGCAACATTGTTTCATCTTGAATTTTTTCTTGCAACAAACTAAAACACTCATTATTTTGAGCACATGAAGGCTCCACAACAACAACGTCTTCACTCCTAGCTTGAAATTGCTCCTTCCTTTATTCTTTTGACCAATTAGGATCCCATACCATAGGTCCACCCTTAAAGAGTGAAATAGGGAAAGAGGGAGCAAAATAGTCAAAAGGGGATTGAAACTCTTGTTGAAGTTCTGGAAGGGGCTGCTCAATAGCAGTAAAAGGTTTAGCCTCCTCAAGAATGGGTTCATGTGAGGAATGGAGGCTCTCAAAACTTAGGATCTCCAACATAGAATATTTTCTTGATGGCACAAGAGGTTGAATGGGAGTTTCAATGGGATGATTAGGATTCTTGAAACTAAAAATTTTGGGCTTGCAAACCTCTTGCACAATAGGATGTTCTAGAAAAAAAGGAGGGATAATGGGGGTTTCAAGAGGCTTGCTAGGTTTCTTGAAACTTAAAAATTTATGCTTTCTTACCTCCTCCGTAGCAGGCTGTTCTGGAAATGGTGGAGGTGCTTTCTTGAAACTAGGTACGCGAGGGGCTACCTGAGTCCCAAACATTTGTGCTAAAGCAAGGCAAGTTGGATTTTTCTTGCCTAGCAACAACATCATTTGTTGTACACTCTTCATGTTTCCTTCTTTGTGCCTCCAACTACTATTCATACCTCCATTGAGCGTATAAATTTTGTTGTTGTGCATAATGAGCTTGATGGAAAAAATCATCATGATGTGGGAAATAACCTTCTTGCTGCCCTTGATAGGCTTGATTAGCCCACTCCTCCTGATGTAGGTCAAGCTCTTGTTGCTCTTGAAGCTCAACAATTTTCTTAAAGAGATCCTTCACCACATGAGTTCACTCTCATTTTGGGGTTGAAAGGAAGAACAAGGCTTGCCTCCTTTTGTCCCCAAATCTCACCCAGTTGTCTTTTGAAATCAAGCAAAAAGCTTGTGATTTCACTTGCACTTAAATTATCAAAATTTTGAGGTTGATTAGGAGAGAAACAAGGTTGAATTTTGAAAATGATGAGTCTCTTGGGGCTATTGATATGAATGTGTAGGCTTCCAAGAAGACTAAGTGGGGTGGGGTGGGTGGTATGCATTTTGTGAAGGTTGAGAACCCACAACAACAGGGTTCTTTAGAATGAAATGGGAGGTATAACTGACTTGATATGGCCGATTGGGAGGTGCAAGGTTGGCATTATCTTGATATGGTGGAATGTACATGTGGTTTCCATTAAAATAAGACATTTTTAAGCGAGGGAAACACTTTGAAATTTACAAAATAAGAGCAGAGGACTGCCCAACCACAAATTTTGGGTACATACCAAAGAGTCACCCGAAGAGTGTTGCAAAGTCATTAGGTGCTTGAAGAATGCCTCCAAAGGCTGAAACGTTGAAGGCACCACTTCCTCAATGACATGAAATGGAACTAGGCTACTTGAACTAGTTGATTTGGAATGGAGTCACCATTGTGTTTGAATATTTTCCTCCAAAGGAAAGGTGCATTGAAGAAAACACCAAATTCTTCAACTGAGAGAAGCTTGTCCCACCGGGCATGCCAAAAACTGTTGTCACATGAAATTGCACCCTACTAAGCACATAGCTCAACATTCCAATGACACAATGGAAATGATCTCAAAGTGTGGGAACTTTGCACGTATGAGGTCGAATCTCTAGAGAAGGATGACTTTCTTTTTTAATCCCAGTGCAATGTGCAAGTCCAACCCAACACATGAAAACCTACCACTAACATCTCACAAGGAAAAGGGGAGAAGGAGAACATGAAAATGAGAGGGAGGTGATACACCAAAATAGAAAGGTCGCTTATTCCTAGCTAATATTTGCACAATACATCAAAGAAGGGGACCAAAGAACTCACACAACTCTCTATTTGATTGATTTTAGAGGCAAACATGGAGGTTAGGGTTTGATAGAGCATTGGAAGGAAAGAAAATTTCTCATCATAGCAGTTGCAAACAATTTTAACATAACATACATGCATAAAAATGCAAACAAACACTCAAACATGAAGGTAATAATTTACTCATACATAAAAGAGGAGAGAACCAGTAAAAATGATCAACTTCATTAATCCAAAGGAATATAGCTCCAATATTTACAATGGTAGAGATGCAAAATGAAAGTCTACAAAAGAAAAACCCTAGGGGAGCCAAAAGAAGAAACCCCAAAAAATATACAAGTGTTTCTTTTATAGATCAAAAATAACTTGGATAAAAGAAAATCAAAACCTAACCCAACTAGGGTTAGAAGTTAAAGAAATACCCGCTCAATGAAATAACTGCTCATGAAATATGTGCCAAGATCTAGGAGAGAGTAAACCTGCATGCCATCCACTCTACCATAAACGTTTCCTGAAAGTCATCCAAAATCCCCCAAAAAATTAGGGATATGTGTATGAGCTCATTAGAAAGACTACAATAGCATCAATGAAGGAGAATGGCCACCAAAAATCCACCTAATGGTGTTAGGGAATGCATTAAAGTCATCCATGAAGCCAAAAGAAAGAGGTTTGATAGTTGGGAGTAGTTGCGTATTAATGGCGTTACCCAGGGAAGCATGACAAAACCATCACCAAGACATCACTGTGTCGAGGAGACCAACATCTTGGTATCATTGATATGCACCCTTCTTTAATGAAGATCCCTCACAAAATGTCAAAGGGACTACAATTTCTGTGTCGTTGATATCTCTTTATCACTTCGATGTCAAGCTCCTGCCAAATTTCCTTTTGGAACTTTACACTGTCAAAGACACAACAACATATCAGATTGAGACACATTAGGGTCTTACCAATATTCGTACTTCATTCTAATACCGATGGAAAATGACGTGGGCCCATAAAGACACATGTCACCTCAACACTCGCCCTACTATCATCACCAATCTCTATTGGGTCCCATGAAGATCATTGCTTGGGCCTCATTGTGTTGAAGGGACAACATTTCAGCTTACTCCAATAATATCAAGTCTCGTCGATGTTGCTTTGAGATGTCGAAGGGACCATCCTTATTTTCCTGTTGATATTTGCCCCTCCCCTTGACGAAGTGACCCTGTAATCCATCGGGATACCAAAGGGACCATCATTTAGGCACCGCTAATATCCATCTTTCTCTCTGATGAAGAGACCCTCAGAGCTCAAGCATCGGGCTGTGGACAATGATTATGGCACCCAACTGCTTTCTTGCACTTCTAGGGTTTTTCCCCTAAAAGGGAAAAGAAATGGGCCAAAATGGGTAACGTCTACACTCAAGATTAATGTAAATGAGATGTATTATGTATAATTAAGATGCTCTAATGCTCTGATTTGAAAATGAAATGATCTAATTTGATGCAAAGGCAAGAGTATGAAATGATGGAAAGCCTGCTTTGTGATATGCAAAATGCCTAAAAATCTGATGAAGTAGTGAAATAATGAAAAAAATAGAAGAGGGAGTTACTGGAATATGGAATCTAATGCTAGGGAGATTTTTTGAATCCTAAAATTGACTAAAATGCTGAATTAGGACACTACAGCTAGGTTAGGCTGACTTAGTCCCTGGATTTGAGCTTTGTGAAACAAAGAATCGCAGAATGGGTGCTCCGAAAATGCTTCAGGAAATCACTTTTTAGAGCTGGAGGCGGGACTAATCCATGATTAGTGGTGACTTAGTCCCCTCCCTACAAATCGGTGTTTGGAACAAAATCTGTAGTCGAGGTCTACACTTTCTTTTTTGGCAAATGTCCACACTTGATTTTGTAGAAAATGGGTAAAAAGTGTCTCTAAGCTTGAATTAGGGTTGTGGGGTTTTGATGATTTGATTGACTTTGAAGACTTTTTGACCACTTTTCAATACCTATTTACTTGACAAATCTATATAAAATCCACCTGCAAACACACATTACAAGGGAAAAAATGGTTGAGGAGTTGGAAATTATAGGGGTTTTTCCTTGAGTCAAAGAGCCCACTTTGGTAATCAAACCCTATGAAATGAGAGAAATGAAATAGAAAGAGAGAATGATAAATGAACTTAACTTATCTGATATCATAAACTCACAATCCCATGATGTAGAAATCTGAGATATACAATGAAATTACTCCAATGAATGACTTGATAATGCTTGATTTGCTTAATTGCTTGAGTGCAGTTACTTAGTACTTGATGAAGATTGTAGGAGATGCCAAAGAATGAGGAGAAAAACCCTTGTATGCACTTGATTTTACTAAAATTCCCAAAATAACACATCACAGGCCGACCTCAAAGGTTAGAGGACAAAATCCCGCTAGAAATTTAAAATTATTTTGAATTTTGTGCCAAAAAGGACTAAGTCTCCCCTACTAGCGACTTAGTCCCACTTAAGGAAATTAAGTGGATGTTAGGAATTACGGGGCATTAAATGTTGTCCAATGGGAGTATCCTAAAAAACACACTTAAAAATGGCCGAAAAGTGTATTAAAGGGTCATTTATACATGAGAAAGGGTTGAATTAGTGATGACAAGTCTAGAAAAGCGTAGAAAGTGGAGTTTACAACACTTTAAAACCTTTACAAACGCACTTTAAGAATAAGACTTGGTAAGTAATAAAAGGAGTTATTTAGGTGAATTATGATGGAATGGTCCTAGAAAAGTGGGTTACAACACTTCACAACACCTTTACAAGACAACCTAGAAGTCAATGATTCATAAAGATTCAAGACCTAATGTGAACGTGTTGGCCACATTACAACATTAGACCTAGGAAAAATCACTTGCGAAAGTCTAGAAGAGAGACTCAAGTGAGCATAAAAATGTCAACTATACATTTTTTGGCGACACACGGGCAATACATCATACTACATACCAAAAGAGAGAAGGAGAAGGAAGGAAATCACGATCTCAAAAGATCAACCTTTAGTGATTATTGGGGATCAGAAGGATGGGTTACCTCTTATCGAGGAAAGGTAAGAGGTAATGGAGAAGGCCGAAGGCTGACATGCGAGAACCTGACACTTAGGTGAAATTGGAAGAAAAGAGTGGAAGTGAGAACGAGAAGAAAGAAATTGAAAAGCTTGAAGAAGAGAGAGATTTCAAAGGTCAAACCTTGGACCCTCAGAGGTTGGATGTTGGAAGGAAGGCCTACACGTTGTGAAGTGAAAACGGTAAGAGGGAAGAGGGAAGAATGAAGGGTGAAGGTTGAAGGCCGAAAGGAGAAAGGAAAAAATGGAAGAGGAGAGGGATCAATAGAGGGTAAAGGGTAAGGCCAAAACCTAAAACCCGAAATACCTAGAAGTAAAAGGGGAAGGGAGGGAGCGATGGAGAAATGAAGAAGGCATGCAAGGTAAGCAAGTAAGAGATAACCCAAAAACCTAAAAAATATGGGACTTGGTCAATTTTAGGAACCTTCAAGAAAAAATCATGCAAGATGGCCCATTTAGGATCGCTCAGATCAAATATCAGTGATGGGTCATCTAAGGGGGGCATGAAATGTCAAGATACACCATACCTCAAAATTTAATGTCACAGTAATGTTAGAATCCTTGTTCAAAAAACAAATGTACATGATACATCTTATAGTTCCATTGTACTAAATTTAAACATCACTATTATTAAATATAAAAAGAAAATTATTAATACGAGTCTAATTTTCTTCATGTAGAGCCATTGCATTTTCAATTTTCTACTTGAATTTATAAATATATCATAAATATTATAATATTTTACAATAATAGTTTCCATTTGAAAACATCTAATCTTGTAGACTGGGCAACCCTTTAACTTTAATTTATTATGGACACCATCAACAAGTGAAGGAAAACAATAGTTTCAAACATAGATGAAATTTTCATTTTTAGACAATCAAAAAATTATAGATTACCAATATTTCTAAATTTCAAGCATGCAATCAAGCATATGAATAACATTGAGTTCAATTCATAACAAAAGGCTACACTTGTCTAAAACCAACAACTCAACTAGATAGATTTCATAATTAATTTGTGATAATAATCAAATACTATCAAATATCTAGATCTAATGCAATATCCTTAATAATTAGGCCATGTGACCTTATGGTTAATTTACTAGATTGTATTAAATTTGAAATTCCTAGTTCTAAGAAAAACACCCACATAGCATGACCCTCTTTATTGCAAATAATTATCTAATAATTTCCCAAGATAATGACTTTACAAACCTTCATCTATATTTTTATAATGAGAATCCATCCTCCATTATGGAAGCAAAGGAAGTTAAACTTGATGAACATAGGTAACTTAATTATATTTAAGAACTTATAACTTGATTAACTAATCCAAGAACAAAATTTCCATGAACAAAGGAATAGCAATTCTTAAGAGCCAAAGAAAATCAAGTTTAGATATAAATCCCATTTTCCCTCGAATTTATTAAATTTTCTCAAAATGGTTCCTAGTTAATGTGCTTGAGTTCAAGGAACGATTTTCTATCCTTAACTTCATATTCCAACTAAAGAATCCATATAAAGGAGACATTGGATATGAACAAATTTAGGAGTTAACAATAATGGATTTCTTCAAATAACTCCTATAAAAGAATAAATCTTTCCCTTAAAATTAAGTGAGGATTCAAGAACTTCTTTTCTTATCCCTAAAACAAAAAACTTTCTCACTTAACATGGACAAGGAGATAATAATCACAATTAACCTTTTTAAGAATCAAAGAAGAGTTTAATATCACAAGATAAGAGAATATAACAACTCTTACAGCATTTTAAACAGAGATGCATAATTAACATTACTGCTTTAACTTGTTTTGCAAAACTAAAGGAAAAATCCAGGATAAATTAATCCCACTATTTTTAATCCTCTTCCCAAATATTAATGAATTCAACTTTGAATTCAGAAATCCCATTAAAGACTATTTGCACACAATGTATTCATCTAGGTCCTCTCCACTTCCCTTTGAATTTTCCTACAATGACATATTACTTAAAACTTGTTGGTGTGAATAAATGTCTTGTACCTAGCTAATTCATTCACTAGGTAACTAAGAGACATATTAACATGTTAAGTTTACTTAGGATATAAGATTCTTTCTAGAAGTCTTAGTTGACTTTTCTAGAGCTTATCTTGTCTAGCTAGTATTGCTTGATTCCTAAGTAGTTAGTTTGTTAGTGGTCACATGTTATAGGATTAAGACACTTTTCATGATCATGTCTAATCCTATCTCTCAACCTTTCAGCATAAACCAAGGGCATCTCATGTATATTCAAGCATATTCAACCATTATTCAATCTTGCATTATTGAAGAAAGCTTTTTTTCCATTCTCTCTCTTGTGGAAGATATTTTGGTCTAGCAATTGTTCTTGGGGGTGTTGGGGAGTCACCATTTACTCCCACATGGTATCAAAGCTTCAGTGTTGCAGATTTCTTCCCAAATTTGAGGGTTTCATGTTGGCTTGAAGTTTTTGCTAGGTGAATTTTGGGGTTTCAAAGACCTCATGGTTGAATCTAGGGTGTTGAAGAAAGTCAAGTTTTCCTTTCATTTCATCAAAATTGGTTATTTTTTGGCTAATCTATGAAGGGTTTGAAAAAGTGTGAAGAGTAGCTGATCCAACATGTCACTGATTTTTCAGAGCACTTTGGGCCTAGATCTACATCGCCATTGTGTTCAGTATGCCTTGCAGATGAATTTTGACTATAAATTCATCCATTTTCGATAAAATTTGTTTATGAGGAAAAATAATTTTACTTGGACAAGCCGTACGACCCCCCAGGTCGACATATTTTATTTAGAAGAAAAAAATTATAAAAAAATCTATTATTTTATTCTATCAAATTTTTTTAATATATTTTCAAGCATTTTTTGATATAGTTGGGGGTGGAAAATATTATGTGGGGGCTATAAAATTTTCTAGGCAAAAAGTAATATTTAATTAGCATATTGGAATATCTGCGACATATTTTGGGCATATATTGTAGATTCTCTATGCAATCATTGTCCTCTCTTGCATATGGTCTCCGTCAACGGTGTCATCGCTGTCATATCCTAGATGGTACAAAGCTTTATTTGATTTTGGATGTAGATTTTTAAAATATATAAAAGTTGTTTTATAAATATTACAACCTTCAAAAAGGCCGACTATTGTTGTACAATAGTCACATCAAATTCCTTCACTGTCATTGTCAGTTGTATTCGGTGAACAATGCATTTTCCTTTTACCATAGATTTAATATTATTTCAAAACTTTGATTGCAAAGTTCTTTGGCCAACTTTATTTTAAGGTCGATTCAATGTAAATAAAAACTTTGTTTTAAACATTATTTAGCCTACCATATAAAATGTCGATCACATCAAAGTCTTTTAGAATATATTCCATGTCTTGTTTAGTGCACAGTCATATGATAAGCCCTTGAGTGCTAGATTTTTGCTCCAAATTAGCCTTCATCCACCAACTTTTTTGCTCCAACTTAGCCTTGGCAGTGCCTTGTATTTGCCCCTTAAGTGCCCAAACTAGATTATTTTTTCATTTTGTCATAACTTTCACATACGGAGGCTAAATTTTTGAAATGAAATATTGTTGAAAAGATGAGAAGCTCAATTTTCTAGTGGTGAAGTTATTTTTCATATTTTTTTTGTTTGGTGCTTGTTTTTGCTGATTGAAGTTAGATCTAATTTTTTGGCTCTCGAGTTTGTAACTTCTTGCCATGCTCTCTGATTTTCGTGATTCTTGTAGCGTTGAAAAGGTATTGAGGAGCTATATCTAGCCATCCATGCACTTTTTCTAGTTTCTATTCTAGTTATTTCATGATTTTATATTTTTCCTGGTGGGTCTACTAAAGGATCCTTGGATATTTTGGCAGTTGGGAGGGTGTTGTTTTGATCATTGTACTTCATTTCAGCTATATTGTATATGTTCTTCTCATATTGTATCAGTTGAGAAGTGTATTATCATTGTAATCATGGGTTATTCAACTCATCCTTCTATAATAGTTCTGACTAGGGATAATTATGAGTCATGGAAAAAAGGCATCATAACACATCGTAAGTGGCTAAAATTTTGCCACATCTTTATGGAGTCATTCCTAAACTAGAAACAACATATAGGAAATCAGTTTGGGGTAATAAGAATGATCATATCATAGGATTTATTGGTTCTAGTTTTAGTGCAAGCATCCTTAGAGAAAGCTATCATAAGAGCTTCTCCAACATCTCATGCCCACGCATAGTTTGGACCAAAGTTTGGGAGATTTTTGGAGATCCACACAAGCCTCCATTCCCAGATGATCCTGCTTTAGATTGCCTCATTCCACTTTCAATGATGTTGATAATGTACCCTATGATGATGACACCTTAGAGGAGTTTAAATATGATGTAGAACTTGAGTGTCTTGATGTTCCAAAGCCTTCTCCCGCAACTCCTAATTTTCTATTTGAGATCACATCTTCATCTTTTGTTGATGATTCATTGAGCATGTCCAGTGATTCATTGCAACAGGTATCTGATAGTCTTCCTTACTGGGATTCCTATTTGACAGACATTGCTTCTTTGTTTGTGGAGTCTCACATTTCAGATTTGGAAGACCAATTTGAGGGTCTATCTCTCTTATTTGACGATAGTGATGGATCAACTATTGTCACTTCATGTTTGTCTTTGGAGCTTTTTCAAGATCAATTTCCACTTGTTCTCGGTTTTTCATAGTTTTTTATGATTGGGAATGTACCTGATTAGATTGTGGCATGATCATCATCATCCAAGAACTTGGTAACACATGAGTAGATTTCAGAGACACAATCTTCATACATTTGGATTCCTCTTCCCACTAATTCCTATCCAAAATGGGAAGCATTCCTACATTTGTACTTGGTGTATCTTCTTCCTAAGGGGAGAAACATTGTTTGTAGGCATTGGATTATGTTTTGTCTTCAAACATTTACCATATTTTAAGGTAATCACACATTATGGGGGGATATCTTGTCTCTCTTTTTCCCTCTTGAGGGGGGGTCATTGATTGTATATACGTGATGTATGTAATCCTTGGAGATACCATTGAGTCCTCCATACATCATGTTCATGTTCATTTTGTTTTGTTTTCTCTCTTTTAGAGAGGAGTTTTGTCCCATTGGGTTTTCTCCTTTTCTTCGCTTGTGAGAGATTGCATTGGTCACATTTTACATTTTAGCCAAATGGGTACCTAACATGGCCTAGTGGCGGGATCCATATTCATCTTCATCTTTGCATAATAATCCTCACTCCCTAAGTTCACTTAAGTGAGATTGTTGGGTGTAGAATGATATCTTGTACCTAGCTAATTCACTCACTAGGTAATTAGGGGACATATTCACATGTTAAGTTTACTTAGGATATAAGATTCTTTCTAGAAGTCTTAGCGGGCTTTTATAGAACTTATCTTATCTAGCTTGTAATGCTTTATTCCTAGGTAGTTAGGTTGTTAGTTGTCTCATGTTATAGGATTAAGACACTTTTCACAATCTTGTCTAATCCTATCTATCACCTTGCCTTTATAACCAAGGCTCTCATGTACATTTGTATTCAATCATATATTCAATCTTGCATTGTTGGAGGCAAGCTTTCTTGCCATTTCTCTCTCTTGTAGAGATATTTTTGGTCTAGCAAAACATTCACAGGGGTGTTGAGAGTCACCATTTTACTCCCACAAAATTAGTGGGATACAATACAAAGATAAATTGATTGCTTACAGCCTAGAGTTCCTGAGTGTTAGAATTGGCTCCTAATGCACCAAGTATGTACCCAATTTTACCCCTCTGAAATCAATTGGCAGCCACAGGTTTTTTTTTTTTTTTTTTTTTACATTCCCTTGTTATCCTAGAAACCTATTCAAGAAATCTACTTTACAAATACACGGAAGATTTTTCTTCCCTTCCTTTGGTTGAGTTAATTGGATATTTTATTTTATCTAAGCTCCTAAGGATGGAAGTTAAACCAATCAGTTCAAGATTCCTCTTCACAAAACTATATCAGAAATGACTAACTATAACCTCGAAGGATAAAACAATTACACTTACCAAAATAGTCTCACACATCAGTAACCTATCACTTTTGCTATAACATTTACTAAAATAAATATTTCTCTCCAAGA
>VDFB02293840.1:0-21183 GCA_007258455.2 Sequoia sempervirens | reverse complement strand
TCAAAACAATTTTCAGTCACTTCTGACAAGTTTCAATTTTTAGGGTTTCGTGACCTGAAATAGGGGTGCTTGAAACAGTAATTTTCATTTTTTTCAAATTTTGCTAGTATCTTCCTAACATCAAACTGACACAAATTCCATACTTGATTTTCCCAAAAACTTTGTTTTGACATCATTTTAACAAGGTTTAGACTCTTTTAAGCAAAATTCCTTAATGAAGCAAAAAAATTGGTTTGGGTACAACAGTGTTCAAAGTTGTCAAAGTTGTCACCTTCCATTGGAAATCATTGGAAGACATCTATAGGTTGCAAATTAGAGTTTCAGATTTGGAAATCAGGTGGATAAGACAAAGTAGACATTGAAGAGTAGAATCAAACTTTGAATTTCCAAAAAAACCTAACTGGACTAATATGCCACTTTTGGCATATGAGTCCCAGTATAGACAAATTTGCAGATTTTAGGAGTTTAAGTCATATTTCTACCAGATTCTAGTTCCTACCCATAAACTCTAACCTAGGATTAAATCGCTTAGTCTGGCATATGAGTCCATGTCAGCATTAAATTCAATGTTTTCAACATTTCAAGTCTTCATCCAGTCCTCTTCAAGTTTCCAGGTGCACACCTTTCATCTCTCAACTTTCTATTCTGTTTTACATGTATTTTTAGGTCATTTAGTGAAGTATTGCATTGCATTAGGCTTAAGCATTAGTTCTTACATTTCATTAGTCTTTCCAAGCCCTAGCTTGGTGGCGAACCCCTCTTTAGTTTATAATTAGACCCTAGGAGAACCCTATTGCAAGATCTCTTTCTTCTTTGCATACTTTAGATTGGGATCTATAGGGTTTTCCTTGGATGAATGATTGTGAAATGTTTTGTGTTGTACCCCAAATTAAAAATTTTGCTACACTTAGGCATTTTGAAGGAATGAGTAAAAGTCTTGTCAAAACAGTCAAAAAGGTCAAAATTGAGGTTTTCATGTCTTGCATGAGGGGTAAAAATTCAAAATTTTCAAAATATAACAATTTGGGTCTACTCTGAGCAACCAAATCTACAAAACCCAGATTTCAGATTTTAGTACCTAGGTATGTGCAGGATCATCATGGAAAAAACAGGCCCTTAAGTGGCAAAAAATTCAGATAAATCAGTGTTAGGCAACTTCACGTAAAAATTTGAATAAGTTATCTATATTATTTCAAAAATATGTAACAATAGAATCTGTAGAAAATTGAATGTAGTTTCTAAACTACTAAGGACTTTATTTTAAAATAAATAAAATCTATTAGGTGAAAATTTGAAATTTTAATCACGGTGGTACTTAAATTTGGGAGAAAAAATAAGTAGGTGTTTGTCTGATCACCTAACCACAATAAAATAATAATATTTTTTATAAGATTTTATATATAGAGTAGATGACTCGTAATGGGATGTGATGCATATTTTTTTTGTAATTTTTCCAAGTAAATAATTAATTATGAATTTTTTATTACAACTTTTAAAAATATAAAAATTGTATGTTTGACCACCACCTAACTTGGTCAAACTTCATGAGAAATTTAAAGTTTTCTTTTTTTTTTTAATCCTATAGTATGTGAAGCATAGAGATATTATGCATGTTTGATTCAAAAAATGTGATATCGTTTGAAATTTATAGATGTTTTTCAATCAGCCTATCGATTGGGACTTTAGTTGTAATTCTAATAGAAAATAAATAATAATTATTTATTAAATTCAAATTAAAGAATAATTTATATTGGTGGAAAGTTGAGAATCTCCTCTAAAAACCCTTTTCATTTCATCAATTTTGGGTAAAAAAAAGTCATCAACCACATACCCTACAAATACCCATAATATTGCCACTTCTTGGCCCATCATGATCCTGCACATACCCACCTACTTTTTAGGAAAATTGTTATTTTTATAAACTTTCCAAAAATAGTAACTTTTTATGGGTTTTTTTGGGTTTTTTTTTTCTGAAACAGATACTACCAAAATTTTCTAAAAATAGAAAGTTTGGCTATTGGGGTTTAAATTGATTTTGATTGGTTCAAAATACTTCCTCATTAGGGTGGTGCAGATAGAATCACAAAATGATCAGTTCTTCCCTAGTGGGTCTATTTTGCTTTTTCAATTTTAGAAAGCATTTCGAGAGCTCCAGAGCCGTCAATGGAGGCCACTCAGCTGCCAGGTGTTAGATTCAACATTCAAGCATTGAACAAAAGATGAAATGATGGATGTGCACACAAAATGAAGAATAGAGAAAGGAAGCTGAAAAATGTTGAAAAATGTAAAATTTTGGCTAACACTAGAGACTCTAGGTGCCCCAGCTTAGTCTAGGTGCCCAAAATTTCATGCCTTGGTCAATTTTCAGTTTCCAACAAGTAGGGCAAAGGTAAGCATGTTGAACAAGGAGAGGAAGGAAAAAAATGAAAAATAAAAACTAAGTTTGGAAGCCATGGGCACCCCTGGAGGAGATAAGCGCCCAAATTTTCAGGGTATCAAATGATGAAATCAGGGTTCGTGCTCCTAGGAAATGTTGTTTAGATTCTTCCCAACTCCGCAATGAGTCTGGCAGTGCAATCATCAAATCAACTAGTCACCTAGAATTCAAGATCAAACAGGGAGGTTTCAACCAGAAGATAATGCAAACCATGAAAATAACAAAAAAATTCTAAGTTTGGGAACTTTGGGTGCCCCAGATGTTTAGGGGCACCCAACCTTTTGAGAGGACAAACTCAACAATTAGGGTTTGCAGATGTGCTCAATCTCTTCAGGATCTTGTCAGCTTCACAATGAATATCTTCGTCAGATCATCAAACTTGTCAATCACTGGAAAATCCAGATCGAACAGGTGATGTAACATGAAGGTTCGAGTTTGAATAGCAAAAATGGCTAAGTTTGGAGGAAATGGGCACCCTAGAAGCAAATAGGTGCCCAAACTTTTGGGGGCCTAAATTGATGAATATCGACACCTCCAACATCACTTCCTCAATTTTGATCGATCTCTCCAATGCAATCGTCGGCACGCCAATCAGAGTTTGCAATCATTAGATATCGAAGGCAGAATATAATGTCCCCTTTCTAATGGAAACACTTAATGTCGAATCTTGCATTCAAGGTATTTCTCAAAGAGACATTAGAAATGTTAGAGATCAACAAATTTTAGTAATGACAACTTTTAAGCCCAGAGATGATATAAATATTTCATTTTGTCAAAGGATTATTTATTTCCTCTGTCACTCACTATGAATGACTCTTCTATGATAAAACATCTTTCTAGGTCCCATAGAGTGACTAAGATTATTCCATGTCATAGTGGACATTATTACTTATAAGGCCCAATAATTGCTACAAGCATCATTATTAGAATAATCATAAATTTTATATATATATATATATATATATATATATATATATATTGTTTGTGTCTGCCACCTGTGAGGTATTTATGAGTCTCAATATACATATGTGTGTGTGTGTGTGTGTGTGTGTGTGTGTGTGTGTGTGTGTGTGTGTGTGAGTATATATAATTATCAATTACCACAACATACATTTGTCAACATATGAACTATATATAGGAAACATATTATATTTGTTGTAATTATATTTATCATTATTTCAAAATATATGTGACCAACATCAACCATTACTAAATTCTTGATTTATTCCTTTATTACCATTTACTTATTTTTTAATTAGTTTCTATCATATATTGCCATTACTTATTTTAATAATAGACGTTACTTACCTTTATGCCCAGATTGATTTGCAAATGCAGCTTGTTTCTCTTTCTCCACTACGGTTGAAGGAGACCCTTTTCAGCCTGTAATTGTATATGATAAGTTTATTCCTCCTATTCCTTCCCTATTGATCTTATAATGTTGTAATCAAAATCTAGGAGATATGTGAAACTAAAATTGATGTTGTAGTTGATTCTGCCATGACATCTTCCACTTCTCTCCAACCATCTCTCTTATCTTCTTAATTCATCATTCGTAAGATATTACAGAGTAAACAACATGGAGAAAGTAAAGTGTTTCATATTTATGAACTGCGTCTGGTACATTTGACTCCTTGACCTATCCTTCTATCCTCTGCCAGGGATGACCCTTTCTTCTTTGTAGTGATGATGTTCTTCTCGCCAGTACTTTGTTTCTCCATCGATGATTTGTCTTCAAGGAATAAAAAATGATCTTCAGTATGATTCTCCACCAATATCATCTAAATGGTGATCTATAGGTATCAATTCCATTGTAGAATGATTCTAATACAAATGTGGAAGTCCCAGTTTTCCCTCTAGACTTGTATTCTCCCAACTTCAAGTGTTGGATACTCCATATAGAAATCTCGTCCATCCACCCACACGACCTATATGCAAAATACATAACACAACTGAGCATAGATCTCGATATTGGCCTTCAACAACCATCAACCTTCTTTTCTCGTCCAACATTTTCCATATCTTTATATCCCCGTCTTGGCCAAAAGGCATGCCCATTCCATAAGGGATGTGCCTGTCCTGCATACTTCCTTTATATTATAAAGAAATATTATGTGTCTTTTTAATAATCATAATTTCTATTTATATTAGACTTTCATATGAATATTATAATATCCATTATACTTGCAATTATAATATATTTTATATTTATATTTTAATTTAATTTATATAATTTAATATCCATTAGATCATAAATATATATAATATTTATGACGTTTACTTACAATATTCATAATTATAATATTCTCTTTGACAATTATAATTATGTAATACCTGTAGACACGTAAAATATACTAATTGACATTGTGCACTTGATCCTGATTACTAACATCGTTTCATCTGGAATCATCCCTCGGTCTAACCATTTAATCAAATCTCCTTGTCTGATTAAATTCATCAATATTCCTCTCTTAATTGAATAAATCATTTTATCAAATTAAGTCAATCTCTTTTGTTGATTAAATCAATCCATCTGATCTAATTATCCCTATTTAATTAAATAATCAATTTTATTTGATTAAATCTCTAAAGTCCATCCATTAAAATAAATAAATTGAAACCTTATTTGATTTAATCAACACCATATCTTTTAATTAAATAAATCAAAATCCGTATTTAATTAATCTCTTATCATATTCCTCTCTTATTTGATTTAAATAAATCCATAAATTTGAGTCAAATAGGTCACATCATCTAACCTCTCTCACTAAATTAATTAACCCTTGATTAATTTAATCTCATCTCATGTCCCATCCTCTAGATAATGCAAGTTGCACATGAAAATAGATTTAATTCATTTATTAAATCTCTTTTTTTCTCACAAGGTATCTTTTGGAATATTCTCTCAATTTGAATTCAAAAATTCCAAGTCAACATGTACATCCAACAAGGTAATAACTTCATCTTACATGTCCTTTGCCTTGAGCCAAGTGGCATTTATTGGATTTTCCCTTCCCTCTTACAAGTCATTTCAACAAATTTGAAATTCAAAATTATGCATTTATTGGCACATTTCTCAAATCTTGCACATCCTTCATCCATTCATAGATTGACAAGTGGCATAATGTCATTGGATGAATGTTAGTCCCACATTGCTCAAATTTGGACATTCATCCATCTTGGAATTCTATAAATAAAGAGCGCATATCCTCATTTTATCATCCACAATCTAGGCAAAGTTACCATGCTCAAATATCTCTCAAATTTCATCCATTATCATTGAGTCATAGCTAGGTTTTTTGCAGATTTTTGGCTTGGAGCTCTCATCCTTCATCAACAAAGTGGATCAACCATCTTCAACACATCAAGTTTGCATCTTAGGAATTGGGAAAGGGCCAATTTTCACATCAATTTGGCACCAATTCCCCCACGGGATCATGAGTTTGCACATTTAAATTAGGATTTAATCTATTTTGTTCTCTTTATCATGCTTTTCATTGTTTTCTTTCCTACTTTGAGTTTGTAAATGGATTTCATAGGGAATCCTTGTTTTGGCTTGCAATCTCTTGTCTAACTTGTTTATTCTTGCAGTTTTGCAGGTACCAAGGTTGGGGTTCGCACAATACCAGATGGTTAACTATTTTAATTATACTTACTTTTTTTTAAATGTCACGGTTTTGGGGACATGACATGGAACAAAGGGAAAAGCATAAGAAAAATATCAAAAGTCAAAAGCAAGATGAAAAACACAGAATAAAATCTAACTATGGTGAAGTTGGGTGCCCCAGCTAGCCAGGGGTGCCCAAGCTTTTGGCCCTTGAGATTCAGCTTTCAAGAGACATCACTCCCAAGAGACCCCCCTTCAAAATCTTCTCAGCTATCCAGTGAATCTGATAGTAAGTCAATTGGATAATTCTAGCTCCCAGAATTGAGAATTCATTAGAAGATCAAAGGGAAATAAGAAAAACTTGGGGAACTAAAAAATGACTAACACTAGTAAAGTTGGGTGCCCCAGGAGGAGAAGGGCACCCATGATTTTGAAGGTCAAAACAAAGTTTTTAGTCAAAGTTTCCTCTAGAACAATCTTGCCAGATTCAATCAGGCTTTGCGATGAATCATTCAACTCGTTCATCAGATCAATCTGGAGGCCAAAAATCAAATCCAAACCAGGGTCCAAAATTGGGGAAAAGTTGAAAAACTCAAAAAAATGACCAAGTTTGATGAAGATAGGTGCCTCCAACCAAGAAGGGCACCCAAAATGCCATGCCTTATTCAAATTTCTCAAAATTTCAAAATTTCAAGATGAAGAAAAAATGTCCATGTTTAATGCACAAGAAGATTCTAGGGTTTGGAGGATTAAAGCAAAAGAAAGAAGAGTTTTCTCAAGCCTAAAACTTATTTAAGAGGCCTTTTCTATTCATTCTTCATCATTCTTGTAGTTGGCATCCAAGGGAGAGAAGAGGAGCAACAAACAAAAGTTTTTCTTTTCAAGATTTGAGAGCCATTGCTTGCTGATTTTTCAAAAGTTTTTCATCAATTTTCAGACTAGCAACATAAGAGCCTACTTTTTCATGCTTTTTTTATCGAGAACATCAAATTTTTGAAGAAGGTCAAGGTTTTCAATTTTCAGTGATCTGGGTCATCTCAACTCATCATTCTGAACAATTTTTGAAGAATTTTTTCAAGTTGCAGCTTTTTCCTTGCATGTCCATGAAATCATAAAAATTTTCAAGATTTGATCATTTGGGTCCTTTCTAAATATTCTTTTGAACAAAACCCAGATGCCAACTTTTTTGTGAAAAAATTTAGATTCTAGGGTTTGCTTCTTTTTCAATCAACCTTCAATATTTTCAACATCTGATCAACTGGGCTCATCCAAAAAGTGCTTCTAAACAAAACCTAGGTCCCATTTTTTTTTTCATGAAAATTTGAAGAAATTAGGGTTTGCTACTTTTTTAGTCTACACTCAAAATTTTCAAAAATGGACGATCTGGGTCTTCTTGTAACAAAATTCTGAGCAAAACCCATATCTCATATTTTTTTTGAAAAAATCATCTGTTTGAAGTTGCAAAAACCAACAAGCTATATTTCAAAAGTTGTTCAAAACTTGTCTAAATATAGGCATGTTTACATTCATTCTTTCAGGTTTTCAAAATGGAGTATACTCCCCTCGAGTACAAGACCAAATCAACTCTCTATCATGACTTCATCAAAAAGGTTGAGATTAACTTGCACCACATCAAGCCAGAGTTCAATTTGTAACCATTGGAAAATGCAAGCAACAATGCAATCAGGAACCTTGGTCACTCCAAACTACTTGCAGTAGCATCCATTACTATTTCAATGCAAAATCTAGAATTTGTAATCACTTGCATCAAGCATTATAATCCAGCAACTTGGGAGATTCAATTAGTAGATGGAAGAATGATTTGCAGCCTGAAGCCAGATGTGATTGAAAAATGCTTCTCAATTCCACCTTGGCCTGAGAGTGTGACTATCATCAAGGAAGAATGTGAAAGAGTATGGGACATGCATAAGGAAAAATACAACAAGAAGATTGCATAGAAGTGGATGAAAGAAAAACATAAGACTTCCAAGTCACATTTCCATGATGTCAACAAAGTTTGAGAAAGCAGCCAATGAGGTTGAAGATTTCCTGAGATTGATTGCAGATGGTGAAGAAATCCTCAAAAAGCAAAATTTTCTATTGATAGTACTGATTCACCTAACAGAGACATAATTTCCAACTTTTTGGTAGATGTGATTGAGATTTAAAGCAACTTTCTTCTAGAAGCTTTCTTTCTATTCTTGTTATAATCCTTATCTACTCTTAGAAGAAGAGAAAGAAGATAAAATGTAATAGTTGGCATTTCCTATTTTTCCTACTTTCTTAGGTGGTTAGATGTTATCTTCTTTTAGTTTTAGAAATGAATCTTGCTTGTTGAGCAAGCCTTAGTTTTAAAAACAAGAAGATTTTAGGGTTCCCTACTCCTCTGCTTGTCTATAAATAAGAGCAACCTTGCTCATTTGTTTTCAACAGTTATTGTGATAGAAAATTGCAATCCTGTAATGCAACAAGTTATTTAGTGTCAGTTTTATTTATGTAAGGGAAAATTTGCAAGCCTCTTTAACTGCAAGTTCTTGTTCAATGCATGTGTCTTGTGTTGATGTATTCTAGTTTGATGGTTAAAATGTAAGCCTATTTTGCTACAATCTTGTTGTCCCAGAAGTGTAATATTTGTTCCTGAGATTTGAGAAATAAAGTCTTGTTCCTATTTTGCCTCGATATGTCTCAAATTTTTGTTTATTGTGTTATGCTTATATGATCTTTATTTCATCTTGCATTGAAAGTGAGTAAATGTATGTTGGAAGAAGAGTTTATCTAAGTATTTTGTTAGAGAAATCCTTCCTTGTCCATTTCTAACTCTCTTGCTCTACATTTACTTTAGAAGTTAGAAATGTCATTAGAGTAGGCTAGTCGTAGTTGAAGTTCTAAAACAAAAAATCTCAGCTACGACGCTTGATTTTTATAACCTTGCACTCTTAGCTGAAAAAAAAGATAGGCAGATTAGTTTTAGTTTACTTTCTTTTTAACAACATCAACAAAGAGGTAGCTTCCCCTCCTAATTTGAAGAGAAAGTTATTGCACATAGTTATTCATTTCCAAGTCACATACCAAAGGTGCAATTTGAAATTCCAACATGTTGTTCTATGTCCTAAACCATAAACCAACCATTTTCTTTCATTTCACAATCCAACAACACAAGAAATCCAATCAGAAAATGGGTGTACTATTTGCAGCCTCAAGTTGAATGATGTTGAGAGGTGTTTCTCAATACCACCGTGGTTATAATATTTCATCATTTCAATTAAAGAATGTGAGAAGGTGTGGTATGAGAAAAAGGATAAATACTAGAAAATAGTTGCGCAAAAGTGGTTGAAGGAGAATCATAATACTTTACCAAGGAATGTTGGGCATGGTGAGTTTAAGGAAGATATTGCAGCCATGATCACTTTGCTCAACTGAGTCACAGGTCAAGCAAAGGAAAATAAATTTCAGCCTTGGATGTTTTACACCAATTCCTAGATTATTGATAGAACAAAACACTATGATTGGTCAGCTTTGATCAATGAAAATCTCCACCGTCAAATGACAGAGTTCTTCAAGGCCTATGAGTTCCATATGATATCTTATGTTGTATATCTAATGGCCTTTCAAGGAAAGTTTAGAAGTTTGAATGTCATTGGAACTTTGGGTGTTCAACATGTGTATGATCATTGCTCATAGTTAAAGTTTTTAGAATCTGAGTGGCATTACAGGTGAGTGAATGTTGTATTCTTGACCCATACTATGTGAGATTTAGATAATGAGTTGCATTTACGAATTTTAGTAGATGCCTAATTGGCAATGGCGAAGTGGGTTGATTGGTTTATCCAATTTCCCACATTCAATTACAGCAAGGTATATGGCTTCTTAGGTGATCGAGTCATGATACTGAGATATCCAACCAATGAGGTGGTATTCATGGAATTTCTAAGGAAATTATATGAAGTTCACACCTTTTTGCACAATAGGCACAAGACTACATTCAGTTTCTCAGTTGGAATGAGCATATACAGATGTAGATCATCAGTTGATGCCAAATTGATGAGTGATGAAATGTAAAAGTTTTGCCTCAAGTTTTTCAATGAGAGGCTTTCATATGACCCTCATGGAGTCTTTGCATCATGTATTGGTCACAATCATGCACATGTGCCTACAATTGAAGACTTTTGGGTTAATTGTGTGGATGAGTTCAAAGTGCACAAGTGTAGTTATAGCAGATTTACTCTATAGAAGATGGCTAATTTCTTATCAGAAGATGTGGAAGGTCTTTTAGATGATGATGGGGAGGTCCTACTTCCCATGTATTCTTGAGATCAAATCAATTGGTGGCCACTTCAACTCAAGAAAGAGCAAGCCAAGTTATCAAGAACAATAGGTTATTCCTAAATAGTAAAAGGATGTGGAAGGTAGCTATTCTAGTTGTAGAACCACCAATAGTTCAATCATATCTGCCTTCTACTAGACCAAAAACTAGAGTGAAAGCTATGAGAATTCCTCTAGAAAGTATAAAGATCGTAGAATTTCAAGGAGTTTAAAGGAAAAGATGAAGTCTCTCTTTGGGATTCAAAAAGAACATCGAGAAGATGCATCCAAAGATCCAATTGAATCAACACTAGAAGTTGAAGTGATGCCTTCATCTCTTGTTTCTCTGAGGCTTTCTCCCATTCATATAGATTCACAAGTTGATTCACCAGTTCACAACATCTCAACACCGATTCATTCATCAAGAGTTGATGGAACTAAAACCAATCCTCCCAAAGAAGTTAGTAGAGATTCCTCATCTTGGCTTGAGAACCTCCTGGGTAGGAAGAGGAGGAAGCCTTCTTATCAGTTGAACTTCATAGAACTTGATAACGTCTACCAAGACACACTAGTAAAGAAACTTAAGAAGCAAGTTCACATGAAGAAGAATTCTGATAATGAGATTATCATTGATATTGTTGCACCTCCAGAGGACAAGAACATTGATGAGGTTGAGATTGATGACTTCAGGGATATCAAGGCTAATCTCAGTAGAAGCACCCAGTGTATTGATGTGAATTTATTTGAGGTTGCGGTAGATAATCTAAAGGAATGAGTGTGAAAATGTGGAGAAGATAAGGCAACCCTCAAGGATAGATTCAACAACTATGGAAATATATTTCCGATCTTCTTCATGGCACTTCATAGGCTACTTTGTTGCTTCCATAGATTTTGGATTCATTAGTAGATTAGTGTTAGCTAAGTCAAGTGGTCATATACGAGAAGCATATTGGAGATTGGATAGAGGAATTCATCATCAAGGGTAGATTTCTACTTAAAGAGATATACCAATTGAGGTATAACACCCATGATCTTTGCCAAGGGATCCAAGGGTTTGAGCAGCATATGGAAGAAGTGAAACCAATGCATGAAATCATCATTTCTAACTTGAGGACAACTTATGATTCAATTATTACAAAAGAACATAAGAAGAGGATTTTTTCTTGGAAAGAACAACACCTCTTCAAAGTAAAAACCTAAGAGAGAATATTTGTAGAGTTGAATGAATGTAGACAAAAGGTTGCTAATACTATCAAGTTCATAAGCACATTTGTTTCAAAATTCCCTTGTTAATATATTCATGATGATGGCACTTACTTTGATCTCAGTGAAGTGCAAAAAGAGTTTTAGAATCTCCTTTGTGACAATTTTGGTAATGGTTCTATTGCCAACAAGATGAATCATGTCATGATGTGAAAAAAAATTGATAAAGCAGTGGAAGAGATGAAAGAATGTCTGAATTTGATTGTAGATGGTGAGATGTTGGAAAAATAGAATATTGTTTCAGATAGTATTAGTGCTCCTAATGAAAAGGAAGTTACCAGCTTTTTGGTGAATATAGTTTCTCAAGTTATCAATGAGTGAGTCACTGTTTTAGGGTGGAAAATATTTCCAAGAATAGAACTCAAGAAAAGTAGTAGTTAACTAGATGTCTTTTCCAAGTCAAACTTGCTATTCTCATTCATGCTTATCTATTCTTTAGAAATATCAAATGTGAAGTTGGAGTTTTTCTTGCTTTTAAATCAATTAACTAATTTTAGCAAGTGGTTAGTTGTTAATTATATTTTGTTTATTCTTAGAAATAATGTTGGAACGTCTAGTTGTAAAAGCAAGGAGATTTTAGGGTTCCCTACTCCTTGTTTGTGTATAAATAAGAGGAACCTTTCCCATTTCTTTTCAACCATTATTGTGATAAAAAATTGCTAAGCCTACTTTTTCTTGCAACTTTATTATTCAGTGTCTATTTACTTTGTGTAAGAGCAAGTTTGCAAGCCTGTCTTTGCTACATATTATTGTTCATTTTATGCTCAATCTTTTTCTAGTGTAATTGCTATTGGAAACTTGAGGAAGGAAATATCATTCTTACTTTGCTTTGATTTACTATCTCAAACTCTTTTAGTATTTTTTCTTACATATTTTCTTACATAATCTTTATTTCAGCTTGCATCTCATAAGTACAATGAGTCTTCGGGGGTTATCTAGGAAAAAAATATTTAATTTTTTGTGTTAATCAAATAATTCCTTGTTTATTGGTGATTCTCAAGCTCTGATTTTACTTGAGTTGTCAGAAGTGTCTTTAGAGTAGGCCTAGTTGTAGTCTAAATTTTTGGAAAAGAGAAAACCTCATCTATGATGCAAAGAGATTTATAACCTCGTGCTCTTAGCTAAGAATAAAAAGATTGTTGTGTAGTTTAGTATTCTTTTTAAGCATCATCAGCGAAGAGGGAGCTTCCCCTCCTAATTTGAAGAGAAGTTACACTGTGCATAGCTGTATGTTTCTAATCTATATTTCGGAGGTGCAAATTGAAATTCCAACACAATATCTAACAAACTAGGTCTCTTCATAACGTGATTGTCTATAAAACCCAAACCTCAACTTTTTTTTAAGAAAACCGCTTTTTGGAGAAAAACTAGCAACTTATTTTCAGCAGTTTGCACAAAACATTTTTTAACATAGGTGTGTTTATAGTCAAAATTCAAGTTTTTCAACATGCAATATTCTCCAATAGAAATCAAGACCAAGTCAGTGTTTCTCCACAATTACCTAAGAATGTTCAAAACTGATTTGCATCATGTGATTCTAGTGCTTGATTTACGTGCTTTGGAAGATGTAGGAAACATTGCAGTTAGGAATCTTGCTCAATCTAGGTTGCTTGCAACAGCTTCAATCCCCATTTCATTTTAGAGCCTTGAATTCCTAATTGCTTGTGTTAAGCATTACAATCCAACTTCATGAGAAATCTAATCAGCAGATGGGCATACTATTTGTAGCCTCAAGTCGGACTATGTTGAGAGATGTTTCTCAATACTACCATGGACAAAAAAATTCATCATTTCAATTGAAGAATGTGAAAAGGTGTGTTATGATAAAAAGGAGAAATATTGGAAAAGAGTTGCACAAAAGTGGTTGAAAGAGAAGTAGAATACTTTGTTGAAGAATTTTGGGTGTGGTGAGTTCAATTAAGGAAAGAAAAAGCCAAATTGACAAGAATAGTAGGATATTCTTGAATAGTAAAAGGACACAGAAGGTAGCTATTCCAATTGTAGAGCCGCCAATAGTCTAGTCATCTCTACCATTTTCTTCTAAACCAAAACCAAGAGTGAAGGCTATGAGCATTCCTCCATAAGGTACAAATATAAGTAGAATGTCGAAGAGTTCAAAGGAAAAAGAGAAGTCTCCCATTTGGAGCCAACAAGAATAGTGAACAAATGTATTAGAAGTTTCAATAGAATCAACACCACAAGTTGATGCAGTACCTTCAAATCATGTTTCTCTACCATCATCGAAGCTTTCTCCCATTCATATAGATTTATAAGTTAATTCACCAGTTCACAACATCTCAATACATATTGATTCAAGAGTTGATGGAATTGGAACCGAGCCTCCTAAAGAAGTTAGCAAAGACACCTAGTCTTGGCTTGAGAACATCTTGGGAAAGAAGAGGAGGAAGCCTTCTTATTAGTTAAACTTTAGATAACTTGATAGCATCTACCAAGACACACTAGTAAAGAAACTTAAGAAGCAATTTCAAATGAAGAAGAATTCTGATGGTGAGATTATTCTTGAGATTGCTACACCTCCAAAGGACAAGAACATTGATGAGGTTGAGATTGATGACTTCAAGGTTGTCAAGGCCAATCTCGGTAGAAGCACTCGACATACTAATGTGAATCTCTTCAAGGTTGCAACAAGAAATTTAAAGGAACAAGTGCTCAAGTGATCCAGGTGGATCCAGAAGACCTCAAAATTTCACAGTCTCAGAATTAGCTAAAAACACTCTCAGATCGAAGAGCTCGCTGATATGATCTCGACGCAACTTGAATCGCATCAAAATGAGATCGTAGGTGGAAGTTATGCTTGGTCAAAGGTCTGGTCAAATAGGGTCTAGGGGCCGACAGGAAGCAAAAAAATTGATCATCTCAGAATTTGTTGAAATCGGCGTCAAATCAAAGAGCTCGTCGAGATGATTTTGGCAGTGTTCATTTCGTCAAAAACAGAGCTCGTATGCGCAAGATACGGCCAGTCAAAGCTCTCAGTTGACTTGGTGGACTTGAAGGTACAATGATGATGTCATCATCTGTACAGCTAATGTCAGCACGTGGTACGAAATCTTATGTGGACCAACTAGATGTTGACACGTGTCAAAGTCCGCACAATGACATGGCAGACAGGTCAGTGGTCCGTGGAACAGTTGGCAGGTAACTATGCGGCTGACGTGGCTTTATCGGCAAATCAAATCATGCCACATGGAATTCGGTTGGTGAACACGTCAAACCCGAGGGTGAATGAAGATGTGACACATGGCTCAGTTTCCTCGTTTCATAGTGGTCGGCGAGTTGGTTTATTTAAACAAAAGGTTTAGTCAGGTTTGAACTCGTGACCCAACGCGAGCGAGCCAACTGCTCCACCGTTACACCGCCTGACGGTCCGTTATGATATAAAGTGGTCGGTTTCTTTTGTCAACCGTTCCGTGGGTAGATTAAAACTAAAGGTTGTTACCGTGGTTGGAACCCTGACCACATGGCCGCTAAAATAATGGACCACCGATAGGCCAGCGATGGGCGTATTTTAAGGGTTTGTTTTATTTTGTTATTTGATAAGCCCGAATTCTTAACAAATGAACCATTATATGGTTAATTTTAAACCTTTTTAGGTGTATTGGCGCCAAATTAAGCTCTAAGGGGGTTAGGCCCGAATTGTAAAAAGGGTGTATTGTTAAGAGGGAACTATGGTGGTTATGCATTTAATATTTTTGTTAAGCCTATCTTGGCTTAATTTTATGTATAAAAGGGAGGTGGTGTGAGTGTTTCTTTCACTCAGAAATTGAGAATTCAAGGGTGTTTGAGTGTTCTCTTGGTGAGAGCTTTTAGAAAACTCTTGAGGAATCTCATTCTTTGTAAAATCTCTTGGAGAGTTTATTTTCTCTTAGTAAGGGGTTTGGAGTGAGAGTTATTGGAGTCTTTTGAGAGCTAAGTGGTCTCTAGGGAGAAGAGATAAGAACTTAGTGAGTCCTTGAGAATTTGTTTGACTTTTTGAGTCATTTGTAAAGGCTTGATGCCTATGTACTCTTTTGGAGTGTGAGTTGCAATTTCATTGTTTGGAGGCATTGTAAAGGTGACATAAGGACTAGGCAATGTGGATGCTAGAAAGTTCTTGTCAAGACAATGTTTCAATGGGAAGCAGATTGTAACTCAGTGAAAGACCATCGTGGTGTAAAAAGAAGTTGCATCATAATAATGGCATCGATCACACTTATTTGCGGATCCAGAGACGTAGCCAGAAACTAGTGAACTCCTTTATCAAATCTCTTTGTCTCTATTTTCTTGGTGCATGATTTTTGTCAGCTTCTTTACTTTCCTATGTTTTATGTTGTTATTTGCTCAATTCACAGGCATCATCAGTTATGATCTTAATTGTAAATCTGTATCCTGGTGAATCTAACAAGTTGTTAAGTGATTCATAGTAAGGAGTTTACAGATCATCAAGGATGGAGAAGATAAGGCAGCCCTCAAGGCTAAGATTCAGAAATTGCGGTAATATGCTTCTCGGATCTCCTTCATGGAACTTCATAGGCCACTTTGTTGCTTCCACAGATTCTAGAGTCACTGACATATCAATATTAGCTGAGTCAATTAATCATATATGGGAAACATATGCCAGATTGGATAGAGGAATTAATCACTAGGGGAAGATTTATACTTGCAAAGATATACCAATTGAGGTATAACAGCCATGATCTTCACCAAGGGATTCAGAGGTTTGAGTAGTGTATGGAAAAAGTGAAGCCAATGCATGAAAATCATCATTTCTAACTTGAGGACGGCTTATGATTTAGTTGTTATAGAAGAACATAAGAAGAAGATTTTTTCTTGGAGAGAACAATACCTCTTCAAAGTAAAAACCTATGAAATAATATCTATAGAATTGGCTGAATATAGATAGAAGGTTGCTAATATCCTCAAGTTCATAAGCACATTTGTTTCATAGATCCCTTATCAATATCATCATCATGATGACACTTACTTTGGTCTTAGTGAAGTACAAATAGAGTTTCAAAATCTCATCTATGGGTGGGTGCATGAATTTGGTCGCACTTTTGTGGCCAAATGGGAAAAAAATGGGGAAACACATAATGCACTCGCGTTATGTGCTTTTAAAAGAAAAGAAAAAAGTGAAATGTGTATCATTTTATTTTCATTGTTTCTCAGCTCTTCCCGCTGCCAAAACCCTCATTTTCGCACTCACATTCTAGGAGGAAGGACTTCTGCAAATTTCATCAAGAACAGTTGGATTTTGTCTGCAAATATGGCACCACGACAACGAAGAGATGCAGGAGGTAAGTATTGTTTACTATTTGTTTTGAATTTGTTAGTTTGAAATTGATTTTGTTTGTTTTAGGTTAGATTTGATTGTTTTTTTTAAATCTGTAGGAAATCTTGCAAATCCTTAACAAGAAGAGGAGGTAAATACTCAACAAAATCAACCTCCTCCACCATTCTCTCAATTCCCTCCTGGCACTCAAGAAAATTTGAGGAGTGACATTGAGAACAATAGAAAACAACTTGAGGATCTTATCAGTAGGTTGAGTGATCCAAATGCTTCAACCACAGAAAGAATACTTCTAGCAAATTCATTGAAAGACATGTTAAAAAATGTAGATGCAATCACCCAACAAATATCTGGATGGCAAGATAGGAGGCAGACAACTAGGGCATATTATGCAAACAAATTATCATATAAACAAGTAAAAGATTTAAAAATTACTAAAGGTGATTTTTGCTCTCTATTCACTGACCCTAAAACAAATCAAAATCTTACCCTCAATGCAAAGAGGTTTCCTATTCATTGGTGCCACCATCAAGAGATTAAGAACCGTTTTTATGAAAGATGGTATATGGTATTTGATTACCCACCGTGCAATAATTATGAAGTCCCCCAATATTTTCTTAGGAAACTATACAGTGAGTTTGTATTGAACCAAATCCCAAATTATTTTGATATGAGGGAGTTCGAGGGGAGAGGTGGGGGGTCAGCTCAGGATAGGCCCAGTGCACAGCCGGATCCTACGTGGCAAGGGAAACGACCTCTCACTGGGCCGCCTTGTGAGTAGATTATGATGCCTACCATTGTGAAGGAGAGTGCCAACATAGAGACATGGCAGGCGATCACAACTTTGACCCAGAGTGTCATCCATCACACTAGCCCTATTGTACAATGCCATCCAGGTGAGTCTTTAGGTGGTGGCCTTCAAACCCATGTGTGTCAGTCTTGCAGGGTGACTTGTTCGTATGACCCTACTGGCACTCAAGAGGGTGCTACGCAGGATCCATATGCTACTACATAGCCTGATCCATATGCATCTATGGGGATGGAGAGGATGGATGACATTTTGCATGATGCATATGGAATTGACACTTAGGTAAAATTCAACATGTTCATTGAATTTAATTTATTAAATTTTGATTGTGAAATGCAAGATTAACTAATTTAGTTTTATTATTTTAATAAAATTGTAGGGTCACAGTGTAGAGACTGGATACACTAGTCATCCACCTACTTATTTTTGCAGTACACCTATCAGTGGGGTATGTAAAGTTAGTAAACAATTATAAATTTATTACATGTGTTAATAGCATTGTTTTACAAATGGTATTTTAATATGTGATTTTGGATGTTGAACAGGGTACTGTTGAAGGTTTCAAGGAAACACCTCCGAGTGCCAGTAGATTTGATCAAATGTTCACAGAGGTAATATAGAATTTAAAGAGAACTTAAGTAATGAATTCTAAGTTTAATAGATTTGTGTAGTTTATATTCATATTGTTGACCTTATGTTGCATTACATAGATCATTCAAAATCAAAGCATTACTTCAAATTCGATAACTAATAATCAAAAATATATCTGTTTAATACTTGTACTCAAAATTTTGTTCATTAGATCTCATACATTATAAGTCATCACATGGATCACTATTGTAACTTTTTTGTGATTGAATAATTTTTTGTTTTATTTTCAGATGTTGGTGATAGAAACATTGCCAAATGTTACAAGGGCAATGGATATTGGTGTTTCCTTCGCTATACAATCCTAGATGGCTCTGATAGGGGAGGTATGAGGAAAATTACTAAATTTCAATTTACATTCATTGTTATAGATGAACTAGTTCTAGTGAAAAATCAAACCATTATTGTTTCGTAGTTTAATTCCTATTTGGATGGTTTATACAGGGCTTGAGCATGCCTGAGCATTGGCATGCAAATATTTCTATCAAGGAGAGTGATCGTGAGATGGCTGTAAGTGATTATTTTGTTAAATATATTAATTTTTATAATGTAATTTCTATATATTAATGTGTTTACTTCTTATTGTAATAGTTGAAACTTCACCAGAAGCTAAACACTAGGAGGAGCAGCAGGAGCACTCCTTGAGCACAACAGAAATGGGTGACAGACTTATCGCCATCGGATCGCCCAGCAAAGGGAAAGAATATTGTATTTGAACCAGAGCATGGAGAGAAATGAATTTTGAATGCATAGAGCCCTTTGATGTATGCCTACATGGCAATTTTGTACATATTTTGTATTGGATATATTTGATTACTGAATGCCCATATGGCATCTCCTCGTAAGCCCATATGGCTATTTTGTAACTATATTTTATAATTTATATTGACATATATTGATGATACATTACGGCTATTTGCTTTAATACAAATCTTTTATCGATGGTGTCCATATTTGCAAATTATAAATTCATGGTTCAATAGATATGAGTTAATGGTATTAAGGTATACTTTTACAACTTAATGACATATATTTTTTGACTTCACGCGGTGAACATTGAAAAGTGTGAAAATTTTTGTGTTTGGAAGTCAAACGTAAGCCAATTTTGCAATTCTCAATTCTTGCATACTTGATCTTATGGACTTATTCCTTCCTAGCACATATTGTGAATATTTCTCATTTGGTGTAGAAGACAGATTCCTCATTTTTGAACCACTCATAGCAAAGAGATTCACAATAAGACTTTAGCATTGGAACACTACTCCATACTTCTCTTGTCTAGACCATAAAGGATTGAAAATTCTTAATTTGATGCAATGATAGTTGTGAGATGAGAATTTATATAACCATGCTTATTTTGAAACTTTGCATCTAATACTGCATCAACAAGAACTTAAGAAGTGTTGCATAAGAGTGTTAGGTTTGATAGGCCTTCTCTTCCCTAAGGGAGGAGAGCCTACATCTTGAATTTTGAACAAAATTTTAAGAAGCAAACATTTTACCTAAAATCTTCAAACCTAGATGACATATTTGGCTAAGTATATCTTGAAAATTATCAATGCATTCAAACTCTAAAGGATATTATCCCTGAAAAGAAAACTTTACCCTTTTTCCCAAGGAAAGAAATTACAACAAGTTGCATGTGATTTATCTTATTTCTTTCTCACAGTTCTTGTTCAATCATTCATGGCTTAGGATAGTTCCATTCCAAGGCAAGGACACCCAAAAAATCACTGAGATTCTTCTACGATCTGCAAGAAAAAGGTTTTGGCTCTTTTACAATGTAAATAATTATGTAACACTGTTTTCTTGTTTTCCTTCCACACAGAAAAATTTTCACACTTTTCAAATTGATCAATGATCAATAATGGATGATTGTAAACACTTGACATTTTTATGTTTGAACTTTAATTTATAATTTTGTATCATGACATTCAAGTAGATCACTAATATTTTAATATTTCACTATGAAAGTGGTGGTGTATTTTTGCTATGTTATTTGACTATTAATATGGTGGTGTATTCTAAACTTGATTACTGCTGAAAATATGTATATATTTCTGATTTTTATATGTTTTTGTATGACCGAATCTAAAATGAACCCAACCCCCCAAAAAAAATTTCCCGAACCGGCAAACCCGGTTCTTGAACCCGATCCCAAACCCAAAATTGAACCAATAACTTAGTAAAAAATAGATTTTTGTAGTTTATATTCATAACGTTGATTACATTGCATTGCACATATTTCAAACTAAAAGCATTGCTTCACATTTCATAACTAATAACTAGATGCTGATAGATGACAAAATTTCAATTAAAATATAGTTTTTACAAAGTCAACCTAAGCACTTATGCAATTACTTCACATTGCATAACAAATAAATAGGAGCAGCTGCCAATTGCATTTGGTTGTCATGGCATTCTATGAGACCACATTTCTTTGAGGCATTTTTTCAAACAGTTCACTGCCTTGTCTATACTACCACATTTTTCATACATGTCTACCAAAGCATTTTGTCAAATAGTTCAAGTGTTGCCTTGTTGCTATGGCTGAAATCCTAAAACAAGTGCTTTCGAACAAGCTATGGATGCTTGGAAAAAATCTATCAAAAGCATAATAGTAAGCAATATCATAGACAAGGCAGTGAACTCTTTGAAAAAATGCCTCAAAGAAATGAGGTCTCATGGTGATGGAATTCCATGACAATCAAAGCATTGATTGTCATGGAATTCCATCACCATGAGACCTCATTTCTTTGAGGCATTTTTTCAAAGAGTTCACTGCCTTGTCTATGCTAACACATTTTTCATACATGTCTATCAAAGCATTT